>CM017569.1:14489175-14531675 GCA_007844125.1 Sinonovacula constricta | reverse complement strand
AGAGAGAGAGAGAGAGAGAGAGAAAGAGAGAGTACATGTGTTGATTAAATAGAACATGTCATTTATGAGAACATTAAACAATAATGGCACAAGAATGAATCAACGTGAACATCTTTGGTAATCCCAGTTATTGGCTGTTTTGCCGATAGCTTAGTCAAAGTTTCGGACATCCCATGTGCAGAAAGTTTAGATTACAGAACAAAATAAAACGCACAAGGGAACCTATTAAAGATACTGTTAAAAAGTTCTTACAGCGGAGAAGAAAGGACTTATTCAAATAATTTCGAAGGCATTGGTACGATACTAACCGGTCTCGATTTGACTGATGGGTCATTTTTCTTAAACAATGGGATACATGTAACTTGTGCTTCTTTGTGAGGGAAAACTACAGATTTAATTGAACTATTTACAAGATCTGTGAAATGTGGGATAAGTGCTCTGTCAATAAATCTTAACAGTTTTGCCGATATTTTATCAACACCGGTGGACTTTTTGACATTTAAACACTTTAAAGTATAGAAACCTCTTTTGCTTTCGAGAAATTACATGATTCTTTGGTACAATTTCTGCCCTTGGGTAAAAACATAGTTTCCAATAGTTTTTGCCACGTATACAAATAGGGAATAATTCGCTACTACTTCAGCATTCGAAATTGTTGTTTTCAGATGGAATAATTGTCTTCAGATTTCCTGTTTATTTCTTGGACAAATAAGGTTTTACTGTTTGCCAAAATTAAATGTATTATATTTTTGGAAGGCTCTGTTCATGTATGGTATATGGTTTTGTCTTACATAAGCATGTTTTAGTAGAGAATGTGTGTCGATTACTGATACGATTTCGTTTACAAATCTGTCATATATTTGATTTATCTGCGGTTTAGAATGTTCTTCATTTAAAACTATCAATTAGATTTCCTGCAAGTTAGGGATAAAACCTTTCCGTCGAAACCTTCTAAACATTGTAAAAAATTGTTGTTTTTGATAAAATGGGATTGTAATATTAATGACAGTAGCGAGTATGTTGTGACAGTCACTCACACCTGTTGAAAAGTTTGGAGTTCTAAAACAAAGATCCTTTGAATTTGTTATAAATACATCTAAATGGGAATGTGAACAGTTATTCACAAAACATGTCCATTCCTTTAAAATGTTATTGAGGGTAAATAGTTCCCAGAAGTTTAAAAAAGTTTGACTATTGTATCTGACAGTTAAAACATAGACATAAAGTAACAGGACAGCTGACTCCGCAAGGTGCACGAATATCTTTCTATTTCAAGACATCCGATCGGGGTTTCCCATGCAAAACAATAACATAAATCTGACAGATAAAACATGCATTTGAAGAAAACCGGCCACGTAAAATTAATCAACTAGAAAATGGATTGAAGGTTAATATTTCTTTTTATGTGTATTCATGGCCTGCTTTTAGTTTTCCATGATCCAACAGTAAACATAACGTAAACGTATGTAAACAACCAACGAACCCGCGTTCTGAATAAATCGATACACTCACTCTAATTAGGCCTTATTGTAGATGCCTTGTTTATATAAATACTTCCATAGCTACTTTTGTGTGATTAATGTTATTTATTATGGTTAATCGTTGCCTAAACTGCGAAAAGACCTCATTTTTAAAGAAAATAACATAAATATGTCGATGCCTAGAGACAAAGAAGGAAGACAGAGCAAAGACTTATAGTTGAAAGGATTAAGAATATAAGGGACCTCAAATCTGAAAGAAAATGCACAAAATACTATTTAAACACAACTTTAATTAGATTATGCTGTTTCCTGTAGAATATGCACTTAAGTTTCTTTTTATACTGATTTTAGGAATGAGAGTATGGTGATGAAGCCTCTGAACCAGATACATCTGTTTGGCCTTGTGGCTGTGCCCATTGCTTTGAGAAAATTACCATATTTAACATTTATTATAAAACAACATTTTGAGAAATATATCATATCAACATGAAAGGTGTGGTCATTTTGTGCGTGTCATTTTGATATATATCCAACAGTTTTGAAAGACAGAGCTTATTTCCTACTGCTGACATTGTTTACTTATTTCATAATAGTGAAACCATGGCTTTTCATATTTTAGTAGACTAATTAGAAATTCAGTAAATTTAGAAACTCAATATTACGAATTGTTTATGTGTGTTTGGTGCAGTAATTTTAGTTATTTTTATGTACGGAACGCTTTTTATAGTTGTATATTGTATGTCGTTTGATAGTATAAAATGTCCAAAGTTAAGATTATTTCAACCTAGTAAACTAGTCGCTACAATTTGTATGTTTTAAGCATTAGTATTTTAAAACTGACAAGTGTCTTTACTAATTAACAACCTGCGTAAGTCTCTGTTGTATATAGTATAATTTTCTTTTTGCTGTGTCAAAACTTTTATCTTGGATCAAAGGTTTAAACTCATTAAATCTTGCATCCAGAGATGACACTGTAACTTGGTCTGGCTATTAGCATACTATTTAATTCATGTTCTCAGAACAAATAAGAATAAATAATATATGTATTACCAATAGTTTTAATCTTTTTCAATTTCGTTTATGTTTGTGTGTTTAAGCAAGAAGACAGCTATATAATATACAGGAACTGTTTTATTGTAGCAAGAATAATGCATTCGTGACATATAAACGCAAATATATATAAATTTAAATATGCAGACAATGACTATGCAACACACGTCTTTTTAATAGAAATCAAATAATAATGTTTCAGTCTCCCTACACCATTTGCTATAAATTGACTACGTGCAAGTAATCGATAAATTTGCCATTATGTGGTTCTATAAAAGTTTTAAACATATGATTAATCTTAGTAAAATATATTTTAAATTGCTTTGTTTTAATAACATTTAAATTCATAATTCTGCCACCCATTATATATGGAAAGTGAATTAGATTCTTCTGTTATGTTGATGTAGGTTAACTGTCAAATTACTTTGTAGATTATGTTGGGAAACAATATTCAACATAATCCTACCTTGTAATATGTCAAAACAGTTTTATAAAAAGTAAAATTTAAGCAATCGTATATCACTAAGAAAGCAATGCTGAACCAGACAGAAAACTTGAAATCTTTTAAAAATATTTATTCTTTTTCAAAAGACTGCGAGGAGCTGATATTTGCATCTCTGCCTTCCTGACAGTTGTGCTTCTGTTGGCTTGCCCATGGTGTTGAATTTAAAGGTTAACTGTTTCTGAAGAAATGGTTCTTGTCATGGTTACTAAAAAGTATGTTTTTACAGGTTTCGGCTTTATATGAAAAGATGAAGTAATCCGACTAGTCTGGACAAATAAATTTATTATTGGGCACTCATTCAGCAATAATAATATAAGAAGCATACAAAATTAGGAGAAAAATATTTAAATCTCGTTTTTTCCTATATTTATGTGACGGTTGCCTCACAGAAAATCTGTCTAGGGTAAATCCTACCTATACTTAATATCATGCTTTATTGTTATTAAAGCGTTTTGACAATACCATTAATGGTGGTATCCAAAAATTAAGATCCATTTTTTTCTGAAACAACCAAATTAATTGTACCCTGACGAGATCCACATATGCTGATGACTAAAGTCCTCTAGCCAAGTGAACAGTGAAGCACAACTCCCCAATCACCATTACAAACATGCATTTCCTACCTGAGAGACTGCATTTACTTATAAAAAAAGGTAGTTTCAAAATTTGTTCCTACTTGGTCTAAAGAGTGAGTTGAGCAAAGTACATATGCCAAAACTCCCCAGAACAGGGGCAAGATATTATTACATGTATTTGATTTAGACGAAGTCGGATACCAACTTTAATATATAAATATCTGATATTTATATAAAGCAGAATTCTCAAAGGTCCATTATGTGTCATTCAATCGCAAAATGCTACCACAATCTCATTAACTACTGACTAACATTAAATACAAGTATAATTGTAATCTTTGACAATATATACATACTTTTGCAGTAAAATGACATTTATTACAACTGAAAGAAATTCCCAATAGGTGTGTTGATTTTAATGTTTATCAGATTTTTTGCATTCAGATGATTCTATCTGAACCTCTTGGTAGTAGGTTTATTCTGTCAAAAGAAAATGCCTCTATGCGGACCCAAAGCTCTTCCACAAGATTTGGCCAAATGGTCTGCGCAGAAAGTAGAGGAGTGAGACAGAAGACGGAATAAAAAAAAGAACAGATATGCATTAAAAACATTATTTAAGACAATTTCTCTTTTCGAGGCCTCAGAAAAAGTTCACTTGTACGTTAGTCCCTCAATACATGGGTTCTTGTCCCGGTCAGGACTATTTTGGGAATGTTTTCTAGCTAACCCGCTGTGTGCCGGGTTTGTCTGCCTAGACATGAATCTTAGGTCTCCATTCACTAAAAATAAGCTGGACATCGCCAATAACATTAACAAAACACGCCATAAAAACAACATATGCACAGTGTTCAGTACAATTCAGATTACCTGTCTCAAAATAAATTTTAAGCCAAAAAGGAAAAGAAAACTGTGTACCGATACGACGACGAAATGCGGGCGAAAATTGCGTGCTATGCTATTGACTATTGACAATGGCGTCATGAAAGCCAGCAGGAGGTTTACTGTAGAGGTCGGATCGTTAGTAAATGAATCAACTGGTCGAATGAAACCAGCATGTCGCTCCACCCACTTCTGCCCACTACAGGCTGCAAAGTAAATAAAGCAAAATAATTATCACAATGGAAACCTAAAGTAGAACTAGGTATTCGGACAACTGCTATAGATGTGTTGATTTTCGATTAAGCTATCTATTCAGCAGGAAAATAAACGTAAAAATACATATTATATATTCAGATAAACCTTTGTCAGATTACAAACAACAACAAACGAATAAAGAAATAATTTATCATGACAGCAGACTCGAAGTGGGTGGAGCAGATGTGCGTCGTGTCTGGATTAACACTAAAATATGAGCGATTATCAACAAGAAATAGTGTCCAAGCCACTTTATTTTAGAAAAACCATTTAGAAGTTATAATTTCACATCCTAGTACCCCCATTATCACGATATTTACGCGTTTTTCATTATTATTAACATAGCTTTCAGCTTTCAGTCATTGTTTTAGTTTACACCGGAAATTTCTAATGACTCCCGGTGATGGCGCTACGACGGATTCAACCTATTTATATAGAGTATTTAGAGTCAGCGGCCTCTTTATTATATGTCTATGGCAATACACAAGCAACGAATCGACCCTTGGCTGTGCGGTAAATGTTTCCTGTTATTTTTCGATAGTAACATTATATCGTTTATCTGATCATAAACATGGAATCGATCGGTTTACCATTTATAAATCAACCTATTTTGTGATGATTATTTTATTAATTAATTTTTAAACAGAAAAATGATGAATATGGGCCCGCTGCACGATGAACGAGTACGAAAGTACATACAACTGTGTGTCAAGGACTTACCCGTAATCAACTACCTGCTGACGCGTGACGTTATATCAAACGGTACTGTTTTTGGTGTTTGGCATTTGGGGTTTAACATTCCAGAGGCAATCATTGAGTTGTGATGGTGTTAGCTTTAAGCATGTTTTGTAATAGTGCCTTCACTTAAAATTATTTTCTGTGATTTTTTAACATATCATGCTGCTTCCTCGAGACGTAAATATCAGACCGAGAATATCAGACAGAGAATCAAATATTCGATTTTTTTTCAATATCTCTTTTGCAGAGGAAGCTGACCCTATCAAAGCTTTATATAATTCCGGTACACATGTCAAAGCCACTGAGATGTTATTGGACATACTGATACGCTCTACAAGGCAGGATTGTTTTCAGGCTCTGGTTGATGCCTTCAATGCTGCAGGTGAGCTGCTTCTCATTTAGCCATGGTCTAGTTTTTTTAGACAAAGACTGTAATTTCTGATTTTATCTGTCAGCAAAATTAGACTTTTAGATTTGTGTTAAGTGATTTCAAAGCTAGCTTTCAACGAGCTTAACACATGTTTTTAACTTTATTGTTATGTTTTCTCTACTGCTGCGATATTTAAGCATACATCTGTTTCGACTTTTAATCATAACATTGAAAATCTTACAAACGACTTTATGCAATCGATTTCTCATAGAATTAGAAGTAAAATTTGCACATCTGATACGCCTCTCTCTTCTCCCTTTCTTTACATTGTGAATAAATTTTATATTTTAGAATACCCGTTTCTTGCCAGCTTACTAACGGATGATATGGCAGTGCGCACTATTGCATATGATCCGGGGAGGATTATGATGACACAGTACAGAAACGAACTTGTGAAAATAGAAGTGGCAGATGTCCTACCAAGCCTTTACAGCGAAGGCCTGATTAATCTCAGGGATAAGGAACAAGTGTTGGCATACCTGAATTCTTCAGGCCCCCAGAAGGCTGCTGACGAGCTCTGTGACAGGGTGATGACAAGAAAGGCTCCTGCAGACTGGTACTGTGGCTTTCTGGAGGTATTGGTTAAAAATAAGCAGGATTTCATAGTGGCGAAAATGGAATCCGACTTCCTGCAAGACAAGACGGGATTTAAAAGACTCTGTGGTAAGTTAATGCCGTACTAATCACTTGGCAAAATACGTTGTGTATTACATGCAGTCTCACCAATGACATAAACGTTTAAAATTACATAAATATATTGACCTTTTGACAATACTTGTTTTGTTTCAGTCACACTTCAGTAATGGTCAGTATGTTTAGTATTGCATTCACTCTTTACTAATTAATAATACGTTTAGTAAAACATTCATTATTCGCTAATGAGCAAAACATGCAGTATTACATTCATTTTTCAACAATAGAGAATACGTTTAGTATTGCATTTTATCTTCCACAATTATCATAACGTTTAGTATTACATTTATTTTTGCCAATGGCTAATATGTTTAGTTTTATACTTATTCTTTACCAATGACAAGTACGTTCAGTAATACATTTTTCCGACAATGGCTAATACGTTCATTTTACATTTGATCTCCTCGAGTGACCATAACGTTTTGTATTACATTCATATTCTATCAGTGACCAATACGTTCAGCATTGCATTAATTGTTCTCCCACCAATAAATAATACGTTTAGGATTAACACATATTCTTTACCACTAGTCTGTACGTTAAGAATTGCAATCTATCATTCCCAATGGCCAAAACGTTTAGTAGAACATTCATTCTGCAACAAACTCAAATTCATTCTCCACGTGTCACATAACATTTTGGGTTAGTTCCATACAAATTCCAGATAGTTCATTGTAATAGTTCATAATAAGGTATCTAAATGTGTGCTTATTTCGTGAATAAAACGCTGTCTTATAAAAGCTTAAATATACAGGCGTTTCAAACTGATTTAATACAATTCCATTCTGATTTTCCAGAAACAGCCCATGAAATTCAGCCATTGAAAAAAAAGATTTCGACACCAAGCTGTTCGGACGACACAGCGATTATGGAGACTACGGTTTATTGTAAATTTACTCACTTCTTAAGCTAATTAACATGTATTTCTGCTTTTGTCACAAAATCGTAAGTGTACGAGAGAAGAAGAACTTAGAATTAAGAAACTTGAAATAAGTGTGTAAGGATCTCGAATATCAGTTGAAGTTGTTTTGTTTAAAACATAATCTGTCTGCAGACCGATGTACTTTCTAGGATCATGAAATGTTGATTGATCAACATCAGTCTTGCAAATCCATATGAAATACTGATGCACTGTTTCAATCAGTATATTTTTACTTTTTCACATAGCTAACAAGCTAAAGGTAAATTGAAAAAGAAGTCGATTAAACTAAGCTAACCACCCTGATCGTTTCTTGCAAAACTAAAACATAGTCAGTGTTACCTGCACAAAACATTCTTTGAACTGATAATATCTTCCGAAAAATTGCTGGATGGATAATATGACTATACTATTATTATTCTAACCCAGGTATGTCCGAGGCGCCTATGGATGACATGTGTTCACCTCCTCCGGCAAAGTTTGACGTTGACTGCATCCAAGATACTTGTCAGTCGACCGTGGATAGTTCTAATTCAGAATATCCCATGAACTCACTCTCCTCTGATTGCAGCCCTCCTTCTAACACTTCCAAAATGTGCAACTTGTCACCTAACCTTAATACTGTTAATATCAAGCCAGTGTGCGGAGATAAAGATATACCAACATCACCAACTCCTACAAAAAGTATAGGCACGTAGTTTCATCTATTAAAAAATAAAGCTTTATCAAGTAGCAACCAATTGCACATCAAGAAAAAAGAAGCATATTGTTACATTCGAGGTTTGTTTTTACCTCTGTGAATTTCCTAGAATGTGATCACTATAATTTGGTAGCATCAGGTTATTTTATTTACATGCCTTACAATCGACTCACTTCAATAATCAACTTTATTATATGCAGGTAGAATCTCTAAATCCGAATATTTGATTGATTTATATTGCCACACTTGAAAGGTGCTGTCCGACCATTTCGGTATAATGAATACATTTAACGACAAAATTCAATTTCTGTGGTTATTTATAAATAACTTATGTCCATTGACAAAGTACTGCTTATATCTATAACGTGTTACAGATATTTTATGAGACAGTTGTAAAACGACCGATTCTAAATACTTTACAATGCCCTTTCAAGTAAACCTTATAAATTATATAATTTGGCATAAATTACACATTTAAAAAGACCCATTTTCAAACAATGTCCCTTTAGGCTTATATTAGTAGCAGTTTTCACATCGTTGTACCGTTACAGATTTCAATTTTTCTCTAAAAACATATGTATATAAAGATAACTCCTCATGGGGCTTTATAACTAAAAATGAGTTCTGAACAATAATTATTACGTCATATATGTATGTATGAACCACGATCAATATTTACCACTCAGAGTGTTTTGCGCTGCTTATTTATATCAGCATTTGCATAGATTTTTTAATTTATGATTTGGTTGGGCTAGCTATTATTTTAATTGCAGACAAAGACATGAACACGGACGTAAAGAAGAAAGATATCAGTGACATAGAGAACAATGTTCAGGAGGAGAACATTAAGAAAAGCAATGCGGACGAAGAATACGACGCTCTTGACTCAGATAATGAGTGGCTAAGTATGCGACATGAAGATTTATTAAATAAATTATCAATTACCCTTAACCTCTTTAAGTCAGATACGTTAATTTGTTGGTCATTAAGTTTTACTAAGAAATTGGTTATAGCAATCTCGTTATTGATAAAACCATGCCTTCGAGTCTTTACGTGTTATCGTTCACTAAAAGCAGCATATAATTATGATACTTTTTTATTCTGTTATTAGTGTAAGGTCCCCACTAGATTTAACTTTCTGCAAGGTACAAAAGTAGCGTTATGTTATCTTTTGGTGAACAACTTCATACAATAGGATTTTTTAATACATGAGTTTAAAGTTTGTGGAAGATTTAGAAGTGATAAAGGTTTATGGTTGGATGTTTCCATTAAGCAATATTTAAGCATTTTAGTATATATTTGATATTTGGTCACCAAAACAAAACCCTTACATTTTTGTATAGATTACAGTGAAGAGTCGCATTTAAAGCTTCGTGATTATCAAATGGAGCTTGCTGAAGATGCTTTAAAAGGCAAAAATACTATCATCTGTGCACCGACCGGGTGTGGAAAGACGTGGGTAGCATTCTATATTGTTCAACAACATCTGAAGAAGGAATGTGAAGGTGATATTTTTATAACGTGCCAGTATTTATATATATTATTTCATTTAACATTTGGACAAAAAGAAATTGAAAGTACATAGTCTTACTAAATATATATAAACCATTTGACAATAAAAGTATAACATTTACTTACTTATCAACTGTAAAAGTCAAGGAATCTGGTTCGTTTCGCACGTAATCCCAGGTTTGTGCCCTTTGCTCGAGTTGATGTTTAGCTTAGCTAACAATGGTCAAATGAACCCTTTGTCAGTTTTCATAAAATATATATCAAGTGTTGTATAATATATGTTAAAGTCTATTCTCATATGACCGTTTGTAATGCGACCATTTTTGTTTGAAGGTCCAGCTAAAGTCGTATTTATGGCAAAAACAGGGAATTTGGTCAAGCAGCAAGCAGATAGATTCAAGAAGTATCTCCCACACGCTGAGGTATTCAACAATAAAACATTCTTTCATGTGAAGGTTAACATTTGTGTTTTTTGTGTTTCATTTTAAATCACAGAAAATGCATACAAATCGAGAAGATAAATAAATATATTGCCCGCTGTGGCCTGTCATTTTGTTTAGCTTTGCCATTTTAACCCCTTCAGTGAATGGATATTTTTCATATTGCGCAGACAACACAGGCTGTATTACCACGTGGATCATCTTCGAAAAACAAATATGTCTATGAAACTTAAAACCATCACATAACACGTCGGACATGCCCAGGGGCAGCTTTGTCAGTTACAATGCTCCATCCACTTTAACATCAAGCTTAACCACTACTCCCTAACCTAACCCGAGAAATATAATCGTATAACTGCGTTTAACTGTGTTATTTCTTTCAGACAAAACTTATTAGTGGGGAAGAGGAGGATTCCAAGAGAGTGGGAGTATATCTGGAGCATTATGACATTGTGTGCATGACGCCACAGATCCTGATCAACAATTTGGACAGTGGAAGTGTTCCAGGTTTATCGGCAATCTCCATGTTTGTGTTGGATGAATGTCACCACACGAAGAAAGATGAACCATATAACAACCTGATGAAAAGGTATCTGGACGAAAAAAGCAGAAAACCCAGTGCGCGACTTCCCCAGGTGAGAACATTTCCAGGATTCAAAACAATAGCTTCAGCTACATTTAAACAAAGTCCTGAAATATGACTGGTTAGATTCATGGACTTATTTCAAACGTAGCCGATTGTTTCAAGGAGTCGTTTACACTCAATGTTACAAATAGATAACTTTTAGCTCATATCGACATTCTAGTGTTATTCATTTCTTAAAGCTATCAATCCTAAAGTTACTTTGGACGCATGCCCAGTGTAAAAACATTTGTTTTATTAATCAGCAGTTTGATAAGCTTGTCACGTGAATCAAGAAAACTTTTCTTTATTAAATAAGGTCCAAACGTCGTAAAATCGTTTACGATCAATATAAAATATTTTAGAACGATTCATTTCCCCTTTTTTAAATTCCGTCATAACGTACCATCAAAATCGATGTTATTTATCTGTCTCTGTTTGTGAAGACAACATGGCCTAAACAAACGTGTAAGTAAGCAATTTGGATTTGAGATTGTGTGACGTAAGGGTAAATAAATGTACTTGTTTTACTATTGTAATGACCACAGTTGTAGAAATATAAGCAGATCAAACCAGCCTCGCGAACGGTTCAGGCGTCTGTCAAAATTGCGCGGTTAAGCAACAGTTTTTGTGGTTTGTATATTGATGGGTGACCGTTGGCGTGCGCCGGCCTGTGTTACAATGGTGGAAGCGGTTGGATGAGTGCGAACTGCTGCATTAGAGTTGATTGCCCAAGGCCCATTTTCCCAGGCCAAGTCTCGGGACGAGACTCCTCGGAAGGGGAAGTAATGCAAAGATCACAGTGGTAGAGATATTAGCAATTGAATTCAGCCTCTTTACCGACAATATTATCGATTCCTTTGAACAGCAGAAAATGAGGCCTCATCCAGTGATCCATAGAAGCTGTATATATTACTCTGTACCCAGCACATCCATGGTTTTGTTAGTGTTTGATGATAACGTGATGCTCCAACTATAAAGTTTTAGGGGCCTTGGTTACAACTATTTTGTTTTTAAAGTCTTTTTTCAATTCAATTCTTTTATTAGTAATTTAAAGCATCCGGCCCTTTGTGTACTTTTGTGTACAGACAGTATATAGGAGTGGTTACAATTCAAGTATTGGTAAGACTATTTGGTATTCGGACTAAACATGGATAAGGTAATACAAGCCACTAATAATCGTGAGTTAAGTGAAATGTACCTCAGATATAAAAGGCAAAAGAGTGGAATCCAGTTGTATCAATACGTCAATTCGAGCAAAATGCACATAAAACAAACATAGACATATCATACACATATATGCATAAAAACATAAACATATTCCTACATAAGTATACATACGCAAAAAATAAATCCAATCATAAACATACAGCTTAACATATCTACCTGCATATTATATACACATGTACGCACAATCACTTACATACCAAATCGATTTTTCAACAGGTGTGTATGATATTACAGCATATATCCATATAGTAGACATTTAACAATTCAATTAATGGTTTGAGTTAACATATGTACATGCCAATCAGATAGCAAAGCATGGGTGATGTAAAACAAAAAAGTATATGGATAGCTAAAAACATGGGTACCAGAACCATCAATACATGTAGCTATATACCAGAAAGAACCACACATTTAACGTGAATACCTGCATGTATGACACACGTATCTGTATCAAATTGGATAACTGGCGATGCAATGTCATTTCTTACAATGTTCAGAAGTGATTTATAGCAATGTTTATATATATATATGTATCTGCATAGTATAATTATGCTTTTCTCACTAATTTCTGACACTGTATTACAGAAGTTTTGTGGACTCGAATGAATTTTCCAAGGTAATGGAAATAGGTCTTAACGTTGTTTATTATATATAGGGAAAATAGGAAGAAAGTGTATTTCATCTTTTATAGTATTCATACCATTTTTCTGACATATAGGGCAGTACCTACAGCTTCTATCAACATTCATATGCCTACTCTTTTCTACCATTAAACAGTCGACAGAACATCTGAAATTTGATAGAACATTCTTATGTCTATAGGAAATGTCCATCGATAAATAGTGTACACCATCAAGTAGCACAATTTTGGATATCTATGGTGTGGCATTCGTGTTAAATTTGCCCAATACTTTATACTTCTGGACATAGTTATTACAGCAATGGGTGTACGACCACATTCGCTCAATGCAAAGAAATTGTTAACGTGCTGATTTAAACTGCACATTCTTTTACAGTTGTCAATGTGAACTCTTTCAATATCATCTGAAACCTCGTAGGCCCAGATGTCTTGCTGGTATGTTTATCGTCTTTGGCCAAGAAAGCATACTTGTAAAAAAGGCTCCTATTTATAAAAAGGTACAACTTCTACTAAGTTTCCATTAAAGGTCAATCTTTCAGATTCCTTGATAGGACCCCCATTTCGAAAAACCATCTTGGATTTATCCATATTGAGACACATACCAGATTCCTGACAATAGTCTTCAAATAAGCAGATCTGATTTTATAGTTTGCGGACAGTGTCTGCAAAGCATGCAACGTCATCCGCAAACATCAATGTATGTAAATATTCTGTATTTTGTGAGATATAGATTCCAGACTGAGACTTTTTACGGATATATTTTATCAGATCATTAATAAAATGGAGAAAATTATTGGTGAGCTAACACAGCCTTGCATAGTGCCAATCTTACATTCAAACATCGACCTCGGCAGCATTTTCTAGATTCCCACTGACCTTAACACAGCTTGTAAGTGAACTGTACATTGATATGAAGATATTCGAAAAGCGTCCTGGGATACCTTATCTTTGCATACATGGCCAAAGCCTGCTGTGTTCGCAACCATCAAAAGCCCGTTTAAAGTCTTTAAAAAGACATAGATTCGACCTTTGCGTTTACTTAGATATTTTAATGATTGTATTTAGAGTGAAAATATTATCAGTTGTAGAGATATTTTCGGGAGCCTGCCTGGGATTCATCAATAATGTTGTTATCATAACACCATTTACCGAGTCTTTTGGTTAAAATATTCATAATATTTTACTGTTTGAGTTAATTAGTGAAATTGTAGGCGGGTGTTATAACACTTATGCCCTAACTGGAAGGGCAAATTCCTCTAGCGAAAATTTGATTTAACAACACATCTAGATAAGGTAAAATAACATGGATAGTTTTCTCATACACTCTATACAAATACCATCGTTTCATGTTGCACGGTTACCATATAGGTCAGAAACACTGTTTGTTATCTCTTCCAGGGAAATTGATACATTAAAACTATCAGAATAAGTTATATTTACAATGTCAATGTCTAGAGGTCTCATTCTGAGTTTGGTTGGGGTTTTGTCCACCATCCGCAAAAATATTTTCAAAAAAATCAGACCACTGTTCCACTGAAATTGGTTGATCTGGCGTTGTCTTATCATGGTGACTCTGCTTAATCAAATCCCAAATTAGTATGGGATTTTTTTCGGGAGTCAACAAGGTTTTTTTCTACTCTCTTTGTAAAAGAACGATTTCTTTCTTTCTTGGGTTTTTTTACTCTGGTATACTTCTAGATGACCTTGTAAACTAGTCTGTCTAAATGCTGTAAGTGACTTGATTTTGGAATGTTTAGAATGTTCACACTCTTCGTCCCACCATGTGGGTTGGTTTTTGGTTCGTCTATTCTTATAACATACTTTCACTAAACTACCTGCTTGTTTAAACAATGACAGGAAATCCGGAAGTTTGTGTGCAACATTGTCAGGACTTCAAATGCTGAAAAATAAGTCATTTAATTTCTGGATGAATGTTAATTCGTGTGCAGGATTCCATTTGAAAATATCTTAGCTGGTCAGGTTTGGACTAGGTTTGTTCAGCACATGATCATAGCTTTTGAAACTTACTTTATAGATGACAGGAGAGTGAAAAATCTTCGTCACCAATAAAAAAGTAGGAGATATGTGTTAGAAGAGGTGAGGATAATAACACAAAATCAACCTCAATTTTTCCTTCATTTAAAGTACAAGTAAAATTGTCATTTCCAAAGAAACGACCATTTCCAAAATGTATGTCGTGCGTACAGCACAGATCATTAAGTGAAGAACCGAATTTAGTCGATTTTTTATCTTAACTATTTCTTGGTAAGTTAAATGAAGTGCTTGCGTAATCAGAATAATAATTAAATATGTGGACAACATCGTCGTTAGGAATAAAATCATGATAATCTTTGACACATGCATTTCGATCTCCAGCTACAACTAATTGCACATCACTAATATTCACTTCTTTCTTGCTTCGAAGCTTGGTTTGATAAGATATTTTCAGTGTAACATTAACTTTCAGTAAGGGCTTCCACTCTATCGGTAAATGTAATGTTTTGCTCCTTAAAAGCTTTATTTTCAATATGAAATTCCTTTACAGTATCAGACAGCCTGTCAAATTTCGAGTTAATGTTTTTGACGTCAAATCGAATCTGATGCACTACAGATGTGATAACAAGTTCGTCGGTACTTGTAGTGTTGTTACTCTGCGTATTAGTACGCTGGTCTAATGGGTTAAGCATCGCACGAATTGTAGTCTGTCTGCTTGTCTGGATGGGGGTGGGGTGTAGTTGATGGTGTACAAGATACCGGAACGCCACTGGTTTCCGACGAAGCTGGGTCTAGATCGGGAAGCTTAGAATCTGCGTTAAGCGTCCACGGCACTGCCCTCAATTTTTCATAGTTGGACCAGGACCGGGATTTGTTTCTACACATTGGGCAGCAAGAAGGAAGAATAGTATACGACGTATGCACAAACCTTAATGCAATGTCTTAAGTACATCAATCTTGAAACGGGGCTCTTTGACAAAAGACATCAATACGTGCTCACCAAGATCACTCGGAGATGCCCTTATTCGCACACAGGTGAATATGTCTTCCCTAGTACTGCATATGTCAATGTTATGCAATAAGACATACGAGTTCTTTAGTAAAGCTAGACCGCTGGATGATCCCTTTAAAAAGTACCACTTTCCTCAACACAGTTGAAACAAGCTGACCACAGTCTGTTACACAGTCACACAGGAAGCCTCAGGTGGCTTCAACGGTAATTACATAGGTGTACAGGTATACAGATAGTGTATCGATGTGCACTCATGCGTGACACAGGGTGTGATACACTAGAAAATTTACCCTCTCTAAAGCAACTTTCGGAATGAAATATTGAAGAATCATATTGCCATTGTATTACATTTATGACAGATTCATATTTTTTCTTTTTGTTTTGTAAGAATGAATGAAACCATAACAACCAAAATCAAATGCAAATACTGTTAACATAAAAAGATTTAAGCGTTAAGTACTGCTTTTATTAATACAACACATTTCAACACCGACCTTTTATTCTCTATATTTAACGCAATACCAAAATATATTTCTACTTGAACACATGTCGACTTTTTTCTTTGCGCCCCTTCGATTTTGTTCTCGTGTATCCGTGACTTCATAAAATAATAGGTGACGCCATTGTTGTTGTTGTTTTAATTTGCTAGTATTTTGGGGCGTTTTCGTTGTTATGAAGAAGTTTTAGGTCTATCTTAGTGCATCAGCGTGGAACTTACTTGACGGAATTGCTATGTATATAAAAGTGAATAACTTTTAGTAATTGCATTTAAACGCATGAGTTCGCCACTATTTTCCTTTGCATATTTTAAAAAGAACATGCGCAATAGATAATTCTAAGTTTATATAATTTGAAGTTCTTTCTTATAATCATAGCGTTGATTACAATCATTTCTAAACCTAATAAAAGGTTATTTCATTATTTGATTAATTCAGTAAAGTATCCGAGTTTGTGTGTTCTATTGCAGATAATTGGTATGACAGCGTCCATTGGTGTAGGTACATCAAACACGAAAGATGAGGCGTGCGACTACATTGTGCGATTATGTGCCAACTTGGATGCTCCTGTGATTTCCACGGTCAGGAATCATATCAAGGAGCTGGAGGGAATCGTAGTTGACACACAGGAGCGTAAGTTCAATAAATTACTTGTAATGTATTGCAACTAGTAAAAAGCTAATATTCGCTACGTGAACTTAATACTCCGTTTAGCAAGAGATTTTAACAGACGTCTTAAACCAGTCGTTGACTTTATTGGCATTTTCTACATTTTGTATTTAATAATATATTTCGTTTATTTTTATTGCCTTTGTATTGTGTCTTTGCGAAAAAGTCAATTGTTTTGTTAGTATTGCTTATCATTACATTCCATTGCAACGTTTTCCGTATATTGAATTTGCTCGATGTAGGCTTGTGATATAAAATTATGGGAGGCCCCGGGTTTGATCTCGGGCTGCAACATACCAAAGTCGTTAAAATGGTAGTTGTAAAGCTCCCTTGCTAACGCTCAGATATATAAGGGCAGTTCAACGACTTGTTGGCCCAGTGTCAGGATAATGTGACTGGATGTAGTATCATGCCAGGTGTTCACGACATGCTGCACACAATGACGGTAGCACTATATCTGCTTCAAGTGGACATCGTCTCCAGATAACTGGAATACTGTTGGTAGGACGATAAACACAATAAATACACACTGCCGGAAAGCATGTTTTTACTTTCATGTAACTGTTTGTTGAAAGACATAGATCTATGAGTAAAGAGTTGTGCTTTCCTGTTTTAACTTTTTAAGAAATCTCTTGATAATATTATACCATTTTTTCATTTGTTTATAGTTATATACACATGTTGCATACGTGAAATTTCTTTCCTTACAGATACTTTTATCTGTAAGGGATAATCATGATTTTTTCTTAAACTTTACATACATTACTACTTTCATGATATGTGAATGGTTATTTTATACTATGTTAGTGTTAATTTTGTTTTAGAAATCTATTATTAGTTTTCACTACTTAATTTTGCATTGTCAGTTTCGAATTATCTCTTATCTTTTAGAAATGGTCAAAATGCAAGAAAGAATGTACAACCCGTGTGAAGGTCTCATTTTATCGGCTATTGTGGAAACAGAGAATATGCTAAAAGGTGTGTTTGTTTATCAATAATGTTCAGGTTACAGTCTCAAAACTGATACAATATAAGATAATTAAATAGTTATGTTTGAACTATTTCCTTTGGTCTGGATTTTAGTGATCTGGATTTCGCTGGTTTTGCGAGAGCAAATTGTGACTGCTCCCTTTATATATACAAGCACCACGCCCGAAAAGTCGGCCTAACAACAAAATTTTCTATTTTTTGACATAACTAAGAAAGTAAATGTTTATCTAGAATGTATCTCATCTCATGCAACGTTTAGTTTTTATTTAAAAATTATTATCTACAACGATAAAATTATTAAATGACGCTGCGAGTGCTTGTTAACGTCGCGTTGCGTCAAGTTGTGGAGGTTGGTCACGTTAGTTAGTTAGCTTACATACAATTAACGTCTACACCTTAAGTCACTATTTCAAGTTTGAATGATCAATAAAATACAACGTGACTAGAACGGGAACAGTACATAGTTTGTACGTACGCATTTTATTCAGTCGGTATGTATGTCTTATCTATACATATAACATGTAGCAATTGAAGAAACAGCCGCAACACTTGAAACAAACGTGCGCGTTTGATTAACCTTATGCAAAAAAGGTTGAAAGACAAGAAAAAACTCGCGCATCAACGTCGCTGTTCTTGATTTACACTCAAACTGGCAATGTCATATTGGAGTCATGTAAGAAGTTTTTCAAATCGAAATAATACCATATTCCTTTTCTGAACACTATGTGGACATTATTTTTCGATGACGTCACTACTTTCGTCATAACGTATAGAAAATATAAGCGCATGGACATTTTGTTTTCAAATCGATCGTTTTTCTTTTCTTTGCTTGCATTTGAGAAACTCGTCAGGAAGTGCGAGGTTAGAGCTCTGTAAAACCGGTTTAAGCACCCCAGTCGGTCCATATTGCCGACTGACCGTTCCAAGGCGGTAACTGTCGGGTTTGCTCTTTTCCTTAAATGACTCATCACAAACTTGTTCTTACTTTTCGCTTGGCATGTATGTGAAATACCTTTGTTCTGTGCCTTTTCGGAGTTTGGTATATGTTGCAATACTCATAGGAATTTGTCATATATTCTTATTCATGATCACAGCAATGTTACTTGTGCAGTGTGGCGGTCGTAAAAAATCTCCCCGTGCATGTAATCTATGTTGTCATTTAATTCATCCTATAAGGATTGTTACGTGTATTTTCTTTGATGGACATTGAACTTTGGTTCTTCAATTCCATCTTCACATGAACAGGATGCTACAACCATTTATTCGTTTCTGGTCATGTTTGTTCATTTTTCAGAAAGTTAATTTTAATTGTGGTCAACCATTTTTGTGTTGTTTTTCAAATCGAAATAATACCATATTCCTTTTCTGAACACTATGTGGACATTATTTTTCGATGACGTCACTACTTTCGTCATAACGTATAGAAAATATAAGCGCATGGACATTTTGTTTTCAAATCGATCGTTTTTCTTTTCTTTGCTTGCATTTGAGAAACTCGTCAGGAAGTGCGAGGTTAGAGCTCTGTAAAACCGGTTTAAGCACCCCAGTCGGTCCATATTGCCGACTGACCGTTCCAAGGCGGTAACTGTCGGGTTTGCTCTTTTCCTTAAATGACTCATCACAAACTTGTTCTTACTTTTCGCTTGGCATGTATGTGAAATACCTTTGTTCTGTGCCTTTTCGGAGTTTGGTATATGTTGCAATACTCATAGGACTTTGTCATATATTCTTATAAGAAATCGAGCAAAAGCCTCACATTGAACGTCAATTACTCGGCGTCTTTTAGTCCGGTTTTCTGGAACGACGCTCATATAATGAGAGAAATAATGCCCTATATGTAATTTTACATATATATATATATATATATATATATATATATATATATATATATATATATATATATATATATATATATATATATATATATATATATGCGCTTTCAAACAATATTTCTTATCTCCAGAAGTCCAGAAGTTACCGTTTCATGGCTTTCTGAAAGTGTAAAATAGTGTATACGATATGTATCTTATCTATTCGACAATAAGGAACAGTGCGCATATGAATATAAGAGAAAATGATGAAATAAATTATCTAATTACCTAAGAGGTTGTCCGGTTAATTATATATACATCGTGCCGTGTTTGTTTGTCTTTGTTATGGATATATATATATATATATTTAATATTAGTTATTTTATAAGTGTTTCATATATCGCTGTGTAACTTTCTTGTGCGAAACATTACTAAATTCCCATATTCTCTATTTACCTTTCTAGACGCTGGTTGTATGGAACCTGTCTTGATTTCTCACCTTTGTTCAATACCACGAGATAAAGAGAGTTTAGAGTATCAGAAGTGGACTGTTGATGTGAAAAAAGTAGCTCAGCAATGCATAACAGATGCAGGAAAGTCACGTGACATTCAGTCATGTGCTATGTATTTATACGTAAGTGTAATAATGTGCTGGCTTTATGTAACACATAAAGACTTCATTACCTTTTTTTCTTTTATACATTTCAAAAAAAAAGAGTGTACATGTTACTTCCGGAAAATGTATTCAGCCTACCATACATTGTTTCTTCCATTCACATTCCTACTTAACTTGTATGTACATAACCATTCAATCACTAAGCCTTTAATATAGAGGTAATCGGAGGGACAAAGTTCATTAGGTCTGGTGAATAAAGGCGGAAGGGGGGGGGGGTGTGGAACCAGCGCACACTTGTAAGCAGCTGCATTGTCATGAGTTAGGCAAAGGCCTCTAAGTCCGGTAGAAGGTCTACGTGTTTGGTAAAAAATTCACCTTTGACAGCACATTGTTCTTATAAAATCTACCAGTAACTGTTCGTCCATTTGGAACTGGAATTAGAACATTAGGTCCGTTAGGATTCAAAATATTGCATACAAAACTCTTCCCAAGCTTTTCATTTGTTTGACTTGTCTGTCTTGGTCGTTTTATAACAACTGCTTACTAATTACCCGTCTCTGGGGATCAAAACAATACCCCCGAGTTTCGTCACCAGTAATCAGTTCGGAAATTCTGTGATTGTCACAATCTTTTTACTTCTTTAAGAGATATTTGGCAAGTTTTACACCGGTAGCTTTTTGTTCTTCAGTCAAGAGGTGCGGGACCCATCGAGTACAAAGCTTTTCAAGTTTTAACTCCTTAGTCAAAATTTTATGAACCGACCCCGGTAATATATCAATACTATCAGCAAGTTCTTTCACTGTAAGTCTGGCATTTTGTTTGATTAGATTTCCCGACGCCGCAACATTAACTTTGGTTAGCAGTAGTCCTGCCTTGACCTGGACGGGGTATCTTTTAAGTCAGTTTCCATCTTAAAATGTGCCACCTAGAAACTGACCTTTTACACAACACAGAGTCCCCATGTATCTGACACCATTCATAATATATATGTGAAGCTGGTATGTTCAGACTATACGACCTTTAATATAGGCTCTTAATTCAAAGCTTAACACAGTATTCATTGTACATGCAGTGATACAGCTAGTATAAATGACTACACCTATTTGGATTTTCAATAACTTTCGAAGGCTGCACGAAATTTTACAAAATTTCAAGCCATTATTCTTAAATCCTTACCCGTGAAATAGCCAATTTCCACGTGATTTAATACCACATAGTACGGAGGCGCATCAGGGACACAATTAAATGAATGCCCCTCGTATTGAAACGCTCGATTATATCAGATACTCGGTGTTTGATTGTCATAAATGTCAACGTCATCGAGATGACTTACTGTGTTACCTGTGACGAGATTCAATGTAAATAATGTTTTTACAGTAATAGCATTGATCATCTGGTCGCAACGGTTCGTATAATGAAACTGTCCCAAGATAGACATGTGGGCAGTCGATAGTTTCTAATGCATTGCTTTGTTATCATGACGATTTTGCAAGAATTTTTTTAGCAAATTACAGAAACGATACGAAAGTGTGAAACATTATACATCAATTCTTGAATTCAAATGTTAAAGTGAGACTGATATTTCAATTTCACTTTCGTGTAAAAATTATTTTTTAATCGTATACTTTTTGGTTTAGTTTTCCAATTTTTGATTTACGTTCTGTATTTTAGACATATAATGCAGCACTGGAGGTCAACCGCTTGCTAGAAACTGAAAATGTTGCTCAGTACTTTGTTGAAAAACTTGGTATTGAAGAAAGTAGAAGGGAAACACTAAACAACACTGAAGCCAAGCTTTTGGGCAATATAAAAGGTAAGGATGATGTACACAATTGTCATGTTTTGAAACTGACGTCATAGTACTTGAGAAGCAAAATATTTAAAAATATATGTTTAAAAATGAGTATTAGTTAAATTTAATTTATGTTTTGCTGCATTCGATACTCGGATTAAACAAACTAAACCTTCTATAAAATAAAAACAGGCCCTTTGAGATTCATATATAATGACGCTGTATAATATAAACATATGCGTACAATGTCTTAAAGTACGCTTTCTACAATGAAGTGTAATTTTCAGTCACAATTGACTGCCTTGCTTGTGTTTTCTTGACTCAAGTTCTAGATGTTGCGATAGCATATTTTGGTCAAATGTAAACTTTTAATTTAATGAAAAAATGCATCCTTCATAATACAGTCATACTATTTATGCATTTTATGGTTGTCTAAACGGTATGTGATACATGTAGCATACATTACACTTCCCTTATCCCTTACATTGTTTTTACATCAATTACCTACTGAATATGTTTTATTTAAGATTTGATGAAGGCAATTTTTGACCTAAAGTGTGAGAATCCCAACGTAAGTGTGATTGTACGCATTCTTGGTTCCACGTTGGATCAGGAAGGAGAGGAAGGCAGGGCAATGGTGTTTGTCCAGCAACGGGCCACATGTCGCGCCCTTGCCAAGTTTCTGGACAGCGCTCTTCATTCAAAGGGTGTACGGGCAGGAGCCTTGTATGGCAAGGATGTCAGAGGATCAGAAGAAGGTAAAAATGAAATCAAGAAAAAAAGTACAATTTGTGTTTCTTGTAGATTAAGCACGTATAATTATGTTTAAGAGAGCTTGGAGTGGTTTACCAACACAATCAGAATCGAAAACAAATACTGTTAATGTTATGTATATTATGTATACCTCATTTTATAGCCATTTGAATATTTCTAGTGTCCTGTTAAACAATAGATTTTTCCACATCACAGCTGTAGATAACAGTATGCAAAGCCTTTAACGAATTTAGAGACGACATCCTAATTTGCTCTGTTGTGTCGAGATGTACATATGTTATGTAAGTTACTTGAGTCAAATACTTTGTGCTCTTATAGCGGTTCATCGTTTGAACTGTGAACTAGTCATATTCAACTTGTTAAAGAGTAAATATTGTAGGTAAGAGTTGCTTAAATGTTTGTTAGATACGTTATCAAGATCACAAGGTTTAAGTTTATTGTCAAACTTAGAAAACGCAAGTCTCTCTAGTTGTTAATAATTGGTATGTTTGTTAGCTTGAGTCACAATATTTTCAGGTATGACGGAAGCCACCCAGAATGAAAACATTGAACAATTTCGATCTGGTCAACTCAAGATTCTTGTTGCAACGTCAGTAGGAACAGAAGGGATTGACATTCCTGATAACAACATAGCTCTCAGCTACAACTACACCGGCAATGAGATCACAAAGGTTCAGATTAAAGGTGTATAATTTTGGTCATTTAATACAGTTTCTTCACTCCCAAGAAAGGGTGTTGGATAAACAATGTTTAGAAGCGAATTTAATAAGCAAGGTTCCTTATTTCTAAAAATGTAATGACCATATAAATTATTTTATGCGCTTTTTAAATTGAATAAGTAAAACATTGTGCATGTGCATGCTATATACACACAACATTTTAGCAACATATTTAAATTAAACTTTGTATGTATATAAGGTGTAAAAAGACACAGAGTGTCAGGTCGGAATTTATTATAATAAACCAATATTTTGTCATGTATTTGGTAAAAGATGTTGATATGTTAACAAAATAATGAGATTAGTCTTTGACAAATATTTTATTTGCTTATCCCATGCTAGGTCGAATTCGGAAATCTGGTGGAACTAGCGTCATCATGGGCACCCAAAAGCTTTTGGAGAAAGAAAGAATAAATGCGTACAAAATAAATCTCATGCATAAGGGGCTGAATGCGTTTAAGGAACTTGATCAAAGGCAAATTGAAAAGAAGATAAAGAAATACCAGGAAGAGGAATTAGCAAAATATCGCATGAAAAAGAAATGTGATGACTTATCTCAAAAGAACAAACACTCTGCAGCGAATTCGGGAATACAGCTTATATGCCGTAGGTGTAAGACGAAGGCATGCTCGCTCAGTGACATTAGAACAGTGGCTGGACAGTATATCATCATTGATCCCTGTATCAAAGATCGAGCAGAAAAGAGGCTCCATAGAGCACCAAAGATGTATGGAGGCTTCTGCAAAAAATACAAGATGTTTTGCAAGAAATGCCCTTTGGATTGGGGCATAGTTTCCATTAACAAGGAAATTAACTATTACACAGTTAAACTTCAGAGCTTCTTGTTCTTGAAGGACGAAGTTCAGCATGAGTCATTTGCTAAGTGGAAAGATGTTCCATATGACATTCCTGAATTCAGGGAAGGAGATTTAGACAGAGTTTTCTCTGAGCAATAATATGTATCAGATGACATATGCAAATATTAAGTGGTACTTAGATAACGTGGATGTACTTACTTCAGGGTAGCACTTGCAAGATTAAAATTATATTCACATTGTTTAAAAATTGAAACAGGCTTCTGGCATAAAACATCTTCCATCCCCTTAAAGAAAATGAATGAAAAAGTGAAGCTTGTAATGTACTTTACGATGAGTATCAGTTTCTCCTAAAATGTCCTTTGTATGATTCACATAGAAAACAATATATAAAACCAAATTATTGGAAGAGACTGGATATGACTAACGGAGTTATTGAAATCAGTCAACGAAACCGTAAATAATATACTGGCATTGTACACATTTAAATCTTTTAACCTTCCAAAAATGTAATCAATTTTTAAATTTGTGAGGAAATAATTTTTAACTAATTGTGTTACAGTGTTAACAACTGTGCGTTATGCACACGTGTTTTTGTATTGGTTATTTTTTTGTTTCAATTTCTTTGTATTATGTTCACAGATAAGATAAACTATTGCCATAGCAAATGTGCTTCATAAATATGCAATATATCTAGACGTTTAATGTAATGCCTACTAATGAAGTATATTGAATGTATTTTATTCAATTCAAATTGGTATTGGTAATCGTGCAACTTATATATTTCACTATATGAGCATTTATTTCCATTTACTATGTATAAATAAATGTTGCGAAGTATTTTTACTGGATAGACAGTGGCCTTTTGTGTCCGTAAAGCATATGTGTTTATAATATCGTATCATCAAGTAAAAGAGGCAGTTTGTCTTTGAACAAAATTTACACCATCTACTTTCTAGTAAAAATTAACTGTTCTTAAACATAATGAATGATTAATTACATTATAGGCGGTTTTTAAAGACACAAAAAATTAATCATTAGTTAAGATAACAAATGTTTGAACCTCAAACTATATATTTAGTTTTAAAAAGCGATAACCTTTTTTAAAAATAAATTAACTTAGCATAATACAAACAATTTTATGACAAAATAAAAACAATTATAATCTAATTCAAGAATCCCAACTGAGTTCATATATACATGTTCTGCCTCCACCCACTTCCTAGCCTCCTGGAAGTAATTTACTCGAAGATGAAGATAGCGGATTGTTTTTCTTTGTCTTTTCTGTATTATTTTATATATACTGGTAAATCTTACATGTTTGTGTTAGACTTTTAAGTAAAGAAATAAAGTTTGCGCGTACTTGTTTGGGATATATTATAAAGTCCCTTGGTAACATTCACCTTTTATTAGACTAGATTATGTCTTACATTGTATTTTATGTGATGACAATGGTTGTTTTCTCTTTGATTTAAGACTCGCATAAGACTTCTCAAAAGACATACTTGTTTCTCAGTTGTACAAAAGTAAGAAACAACTTTTGTCAATTGTTTATATATAGAGAGTCATTGTAAATATACATTTTATAATAACATTATGTTATCCTGAAAGTTCACCTTTTTTATCTGCTGTCTTCTGAAAACATGAACATTTCCAATAATGACTAAATCAGTTCCTGTGTGGACCAGTTCCACACGTAATACAAGTATCTGCATGAACTATATAAGTATATATATTGCCATATATATTAAACATGTTTAAGTATTATTTCTGTGTTTTTGTCAAAGGTTTCTATGTGTGAATACTTTGTAAACACAAATAAAAGAGTTATATCTGCTACAAGCAACTTTGACAAAGTCTATTTAAGAAGATAACAATTAACGAGAAAGGTGGCGTACCTTCGACGGGAAGATGCTTGAGATGTTAAACCATTTGTTCGATAGGTCGTGTATAAGAATGACGAGAAAAAAAAGTAAATGGTTGTAACATTCTGTTCGTTTGTAGATAGAATTTAAAAACCAAAGTCCATGTTCATCAAAGAAAAATACGCGTAGCATTCCTTATAGAATTAATTAAATTACAACATAGATTACATGCACGAGGAGATATTTTACGGCGCCACACTGCACAGGTAACATTGTTCAATCAGGAATAAGGACATATGACAGAGTCCTATGAGCTTTGCATCATATACCACGTGATTGTTATAGCCCCATTCATCAACACATCTAACCGTGTCTAAATGACTTGTTATGTTCCCGTTCATGGGCAGATTATTTTTGCAGGACACATACTTTTTCTGCTTGCTTATTGGATAACGTATGTCTTGAAATAGGAAGTTACCTATTGCGTTTTCTTATAACTCGTCCAACCTGCTTCTTACTAAAATGATGTTATCTGAAGGAAAGTAACGACAGACAACAACAGACAACAAACAACAGGACGCAACGTCAAGAAATTTAATATTCATTTCACACTTAATGTTTGGTTTTCATTCTTAAAAGTTAAATGTTTAAGTGTAACAAATCAAATGTAATGAAGAGTACATTCATATATGCAGAAAATGTAAATAAAATAAAAATAAGTGTACACATTATACATTTTGAGCATCATTGTTGTAAATAAACTAGAACAATCACAAATAGTTATTAATTATTAAAAGCACGGTAAAGAGGAACGAATCGTCTTTTAACATAAAAGGAATGGTTCCTAGCTTTCATATGTGAATACCATAACAAGAAGCAAATAATTTTATAATGTTAAAAGAGGTCTGAAATCTATTACTTATATATAAAACAAAATAACTAAAAGTATATGTTGTAAATAAAAATGATCTGGTAAAAGTTGTTTTATTCCTTCAAGAAATTACGTCAAACAGTTGTTGATTAAAATATGATTTAAAAAAAAACAGAAATGACAAGAACTAGAAGTAGTTGTAACGAATGTCTTTGGACGGGAAAGAAGAGGTACAAATACAAACAACAGAACAGAACATTATTTTAGCTTGACCTCCTCATAGTTCAACTTAAACAAATCAAATATATACATATGGTACTTAAACAATTTTAAATCTAATTGAATTCATATCTGATATTAATCAAACACGAATGACCGAAGTTTCAACGCATAGAAGCGCCGCTATTTAGTTGTTTATAGTACAACGTGACGCCATCTCGAGGACCAGGGATGATTAAATATAGACTCCACGCGGCAACAATTATAATATTATAAAACCGGTGTTCTGTTGCGATAAAATTTAGCTTAAGAAGTCGGCATAAATTAAAAGAACAACAGCAGAAATTGAATCCTTTCTATGCAAGAAAAAAATTGTATAATACTTGACCTAAAGTTTATAGTAATTATCATATTATCATGTAAGGCTTGCATCGTAACTATAATTGAAAAATAGCATATATCGTTCAATATATATTTAAACAATTCTCACAAAATCAAGATCTTAAAATCATATAGTTGCTTTTAAAATTTTTAACTAAATCCTTTCCAAACTAGGCAGTATAGGGACAGAACATATAATACATGTAATATATGTTAATAGTACTTGTCACAGTTTTGCGATGCACATGACACATAGATACTCGAGCCGAATTTCATATTTATTAAAAATATTTCGTCACTATCGTTAGTTTGTGAAGCTTAAAAGTGACAAATAAAAGTTGAAAATTGCTGCAGATCTTTTATTCTTCCTTCTTAAAGACAATACCCACTTTTGAAGGTAAGCATATGTAAATATAATCTAGTGATCATAGGTAATACTTTATTCCATTATTTATCAAAGCTCAATAAGGTTTTGCCTTTTTGAACAAAAAAAATATTAATTATTATCAATGCATTTTAATAGTTAATGGAATGTTCAAAAATATTTTTTTAGATACATTAAAATACCTTATAAATTTACAAAGAAACCAAAGAAGAATTACCAGTAGGTTATCTCATCAACGATAATTCTAATTAGGTACATGTGTTTGAAGCCTTTTTTACAAAGATTTAAATGAGTAAAAGTATTTGAAGACAATATGTGTCAGATAGCTAGTGAGCAAACTATTTGTAATTTAAAATTAACTTTGTGTCGTTATTAGCTGCATTAAGTTCAAATTGTCTATTTTATTAGGTTGCACATACTTACTTAACCCCTGTTTTTAAGGCTATTCATACTTGCTTGGGTGCAAGAGTGGGACTGTTTTCAGTTGTTTGTAAGTTAATATTCACATTTAAAATATGTATAAAAATGTTAATCTCAATAGTTGTACATTTTATACGTCCATTGTTTATTTTATAAATGTGGCTTATGTATTAATAAAATTTGAAACAACACAGTAAAAATAGTTTTGTCTCCAAATATACTAGAAATCTATTTTTAAAGAATGGTTCTGTAGTTCAAAATGTTTTTCCTATGTTTTAAGATGCGCCAGCTACATTGTGTAAAGAAATAAACAAATTATCAAGAGAGCACATTTTCCTTGAGCTGCAACCATTTAGCCGAAAAAATGTCTTGAAAATAAATGCTGTATTTATGGAGAAAATATCTGCAAAGGGGCGGGGATTTAGGTCCTATCAACCAATGGCAATGCGTTAAGCCGCTGTGTATCAAGTGGGCCTAATTTTTGTTACGACATCTAACCATGACATCTTCAATTATAATACACAAATTTAATGTTCCAGCTATGCTCTCTAAGCATAGTGTTATTTTGAGGGATTGAGGTTGGGGGTGGTGCTGAGAACACTAAAGAAGGTCATTTCAAATGCCTTTACGTAAAAAGATTATATGTTTTTTTTTTTAAATAATGCATCAATATTTATTTTTATCTTTTATATACCCTGTAAACGTAGGAAAACAATTAATCTGCTTGCCTAGATGTTTGGTATAATACTACTACGTTTTTATTCATTTAAATAAAATCTACCTTTTGTTTAAAGTTTAACAATTTACAATATACAGGCTCCTGGCAGTTAATTGTGGACAGAGCCAACCTATTGTAGCCCGATCCTTTAAAAACAACATGGTCCTGAGCTGAGGTTTTATTCAAATAATAATTATCATTAGAAAATTGCAAATTAGGTACCTGAAAAGTAAAGTGTCTCATTTTTAGATATAGGCAATCTGTCGGATACCGCCCTTAAGATGTTCAGATCAACCAATGCAGTATAGGCAACAAGGCTAGGTTCTGTTCAGTTCACATTCATATCGTTAGGCAGCGAATCGAGAGGCAGAAATCATAACTATCTTTAAAATATAATGCATTTCGCGACGGATACATTCGTGTATCAAACATTTAAATTTCGTTTCAATCAACGTTTAATTTAAGAGAGATCAACGCCGAAGCGAAATATTTGCTTTGTCCTTATTTCATTCTTCTGTCCATTGATTTTTCATTTAAACGTGACTTAATATCCCATATCACTAATTGCTTATTTAACTATTAATAAATTGATTATCTAGTCACGTTTACAGATGACGGGTAAAGCAGTTTCATTCAAAATTAGATTAGCCTTGGTAATTTCAACTACTATCCAAGCATTAACGATGATGTATGGCATTGGTAGTGCGTTACCATTTTCCATTCAATATCATACCAAATATTGCGACGTCATGACAATTGCGTCATCTCACATCAGGTCAGCCGAGGTGTCAAAGCTATTTTTACATAAAGAAGCAGAGGTCATGTATACCACGGTTAAGATTTACAAATGAGTCAAAGGAACTGGACTATTTCAAACAAATCAATGGTATGCCAACCAAGTTACATAAATTGCCTTAGTCAATTGTGGTTTTGTCAATGCTAAAGTGAACTTAATAGAAAACAAGGAAATTTGAAGAGAATTGTGTTTTTACCTATGACATTCATTCATTCTTCACAATGTTATCCACAGCTTCTTTGCCAGTCTGCATATCTCTTGACTTTTCTCTTCTCCGCTCTTCCATCTGGAAAATAACATCAGCACTGTACGAAAGAACCATTTAGTACTGGAGGACTGTGAACAAAATTGAAAGAGTTACAATTATGTGGATAAATACAACCTTAGAAAAGTAAAGAATCGATTGCTCTGCACATATGTCCTGTTTTCGTTAGTTTGCAGCCTATACACTGATATTTCTGTCGGCAACAATAATTAGTATTCGTATCTATTGTTGTGCTGTATGATCAGTGTAGAAATAATTATTGCGTTGACAACACACATTTAGACCCCACAATAAAGTGAGCGGGTTTTAAACACTGCAACAATAAAAGGTTAGGATTTATTTAAATAGGCATGTATGGAAAGATCCTATAAGAATTACTACAAATACTAAGATATGAACTACCGCTAGACAAAGGCAATTAAAAGCTATAAAAAAGTGATATACTTGGAGGAGACATAACACACATGGAAAAGAAACAACTCCTGCTTTGGAGCGTTCAATCGGCAAAGGGATGGTTAGGCCTGACATGTGGAGCGCTCCAAACTCGACAAACAAAATATCGCGCAGATATACTTTCGTTTTAAGCATAATTTTAACAATTTGTAAACAGAAGCTGTTAAGTCCTCAATTTTTATACATCGTTTCACAATATTAAACGACGGGATTGTAAACTGCAGTTATGAATCGTGATGTGAATGGCGATTTTGTTTTTGAAGCTTAGGAATCCAGTAGAGTGCAGAACATTTTTTTCTTGTTTCGATCCGAGCTTGATATAGAATCTTTGCAACATCTGTTGTTCATTGTTAATGACTGTATGAATGTCAACAATTAAATAACTTGCGCTGGATAACTCAGCACACCGCGAACATTTTGTAGTAAATGCGTCAAACGAAAATTATGTTATAGAAGGTTTTACACGTATGTACAAAGGACATACAGTCAGCCGCCATAATGAATTCAAAGAAAAATGTAAGCCGACATGCGCCCTTCAACGTAATACATTTATAGCCAGGGACATCTTTGATAGTAAAAAGTGAACTATAAATTGACATAAATAAATAAATAGCAATCTTATAATCACTGATAAAATGCATTCAAATATGACAAACTGTGACAGAGTCGCTTTACAACCAAACCTACATTGTTAATAAGCAAGATGACCTCACGGACTGTGCTTGGAGTCCATTTGTCACTTGTTGCAAGGTTCACATGTTACTTGTTGAGGATACAAAATACAGCCAATGAACGAACACTGTCCTGGTTACAACTCCTTATTGTAGAACTTATGATTATTTAGGCTTTATTTTGGAATAAAAGGAATATGTACAGTACAGCTGTATGAGCAAACAAACAAGGTATGCTTCATTTGAAAAAGAATATGACAAAGTATCAATAAAAATCTTTTACATTCCTGTACACTTTGTTGGTCATTATATATTAGATTTTAAAATACTGGTTCTGCATACGTTTACTAAGACAGATCTAAATGCAAATATCAACCTACCTTGCGGTGCGTCGTTGATTTTACCCAAACTTATGTCTGGGGTCTTTTTCCACCATTAATTAGCTGGACGCCGCCAATCATAAGTGTGTGTCGGTGCGTTTAACTTAACATTTTCATGTTGAAACTCACTAGCCTTCAATTGATTTGAGATTTTTAATCAGGATATTTAAAAGTGATTATGTCTAGGGTTTAAACTAGTGGGAGGATGAGCATGCATCCGCCCACCAACCAGGTAAGACAGTAGAGGTGTGAAAACACATACATATAAGCTGAAAAAATACTAAGGTTTTAAAGTAAATTTTGCCTGTTGACTGGTTAGGGTCCCTAACTGTGTATATATGTCTAGTATTTACTGCGATGAAGTTGAATGGATCTTGGTTCATAACACACACACACACACGCACACACGCACACACACACACACACACACACACACACACACACACACACACACACACACATACACACACAAACCCAACACACACGCAACAATTTTTTTGGATCCGTCCCTGGTCATGTCTGGTTTTGATATTTTATTGCATTGTGATTAAAACGGCATTGGTTATTGGAACGCTTTTAGTAGTAAAATTAAAGCAAGACTGTTTCAGAATTTTTAATAATAAACTTCAACTTAAACTGTCACTATCACATTCACTGTCTTAGTTTGAGCCATCGGTTTGTTCGTTTTGTTGTATATTAACTTGTAATACAAGTTTATGAAACTCATATATTCATAAAAGTAGTTTATATATACACGAACCATTTCTGCATGCTGTTATTTATGTTGCAAATTGTTTTAACAAACAATGTTTTGGATTGGTGTTCTTGAAATTCAGCATACTATCATAACACACAGAGACAATCTCAACTTCTAATGCTGAAAGCCTAACAATATTTCCCCAAATGTGTTACAATTTGAACTCTGTGAGTCAAAAATTGACCATGAACAACATCTTGACTGATAAATGTTTAAAGTGTTATTAGATTTTTTACAATGTAATTTAATATTCTTAATCACTAACGCGACCTCTCATTTTATTTACAAGTTGAGAAGGCCGTGTTAACAAGTTCTCAAAAACTGTTACAACAACAAGTACAAACTGAAACACTTTAATCAGCGTTAATTGATTAACGAAATTGTTGTTCATTAAATCAGCTAATTCTATAATAATCGATTAACCTCTTCTCTAAATTACGTGACATCCTGATTGCCGATAATTCGCGATAAAACTCGCGCCCAAATCTTCGCGAGTTTCACGGTAGGTGTGAAAATGACTATTGTTGCCGTTTTGCATCTTATAGCAATTTGAAGTTTAAGATAGACCAACTGATTTCAACAGTTTTATACGTGTGGGGACAAAGAATTTAGTTTGATATATAATTTGACACATCCGAATTTGAGTTAAGCGGAGTCGAACTATATAGAAACTATAGGGAAAAAAACGGGACCGTAGTAACAGTTTGACATAACCGGAAATTTGACATAACCGATTTTGAGATAACGAGAGTTGACTGTATATATATATATATATATATATCTAATGAACTCTTAAATAAATTGCTTCCTGGCCGATTAAGCTAATGCTCTTGTACAATTATATCAGATATAATCAATTCCTTTATCATTGCTCTATAGAAAATGATAACCAAATACTATTAACTTGAGCATGTGTGACATTTCATTCGAACTGTCAGCTACACTCTCTTGGCATACCGCCATTTTATACCACAAAGATTGCGATCAAATTTTGCCGAGTATAAGGTAATTATGTCTGTGATACAGAGATGTTAGGCTGCATATAGATATATATAGCACATGTTGTTTGACCTTTTTGTTAAACCGCATCGTCATACTTATGGTCATATTGTCGAAGCCCAGCTGGACAAAGTGGAGGCAGATCCCAAACGTATGTCTAGGTATAAGCTCTGGCATACCGCATGTCAGCTGGAAAACCTCCCGGCATACCGCATGTCAACTGGAAAACCTCCCGGTGTACCGCATGTCAACTGGAAAACCTCCCGGCGTACCGCATGTCAACTGGAAAACCTCCCGGCATACCGCATGTCAGCTGGAAAACCTCCCGGCGTACCGCATGTCAACTGGAAAACCTCCCGGCGTACCGCTTGTCAGCTGGAAAACCTCCCGGCGTACCGCATGTCAGCTGGAAAACCTCCCGGCGTACCGCATGTCAGCTGAAAAACCTCATGGCGTACCGCATGTCAGCTGAAAAACCTCATGGCGTACCCCTTTTCAGCTGGAAAACCTCCCGGCGTACCCCTTTTCAGCTGGAAAACTTCCCGGCGTACCGCATGTCAGCTGGAAAACCTCCCGGCGTACCCCTTTTCAGCTGGAAAACTTATCGGCGCACCGCATGTCAGCTGGAAAACCTCCCGGCGTACCGCATGTCAGCTGGAAAACCTCCCGGCGTACCGCATGTCAGCTGGAAAACCTCCCGGCGTACCGCGTGTCAGCTGGAAAACCTCCCGGCGCACCGCATGTCAGCTGGAAAACATCCCGGCGTACCGCATGTCAGCTGGAAAACCTCCCGGCGCACTGCATATCAGGAAAACCTTCCACATGAAAGTTCTCGCCCTGATTGGGACTCGGACCCACGAGGTGAGGCAATTATAGGTTATTAAGCGGCGACTTTAGCAGCATAGTGTAGGCATATGTTTAATTTATGTTTCAAAATAGATACACTCTCACTGATAATGAGGTCCATAACATAATTTCTAATTTGTTCTATCTTCGAAAATGTTACATAAGAGAGCTAGAAATTTTACAAGTCAAATGAAATACAACCCTATTCACAAGAATGTTCAAGGTAGCAGCTCTAATTCAGACAGTCAAAGCTAATAGAGCTTTTTAGAAACTACGCCGAAACGCTTTGGACAAAACCGATATATATTTAACCACTAGTGTTCCGTAATGTAGCCCTTAATTAAAACATGCAATTATCAATGATAACAGTTACTGTAAGTATTGTCCGTATTTGCCAGCGTAAATAAATGCAGCAGCCACACGGATAATACTTTTATTAAATAACTACGCGCTCAGTTTTTTTCTTTAGCGTGGGGTGAACGCTATTGGACAAGTATTGTATAATTGTGTATTTTGCTACATTAACTTGCGAACATGACAACAATTAAACATACAAATAATTATTCAGAATACATGTATATCATCCGCTTCGATGGTGGATCTATGAGTCACTCACATATTATTAATGACTCATTACAAATGGTCACACCAGTATTATGTTATTCCTTGTTATGTACAATGGGAAATTGGCGACCTTTCTCGTCAAGTCAGCTTTGTGAATATACCTCTCATACATATCTGATAATTGGCACCTAATTAATGGCGAATACTGTCAGATGTTTGATAATCAGGTAGTCTAATACTCTCAGTTTTAGAAAATGCAATGACATATGAAACGTTTCTATAGAGATAGGGTTGCAGAATGCACACAAACCATTTTGAAGGGCTCCCCCAGAAAACAGCCAGTTTTATTCTTGTAGGTAGGATACCGAAACGCAGTTGGCAAAACATTGAACGTTCGTTATAACGTATTAAGGTTTACGTTCCCGCGCGGCATGTGTGTAGTGTACGTATACCTAGGTACCTCGTTATCGTTAGATGCATTTAATTCCCCAGTGTGTATGTAATATTTTCTTTGTTTACATTAACCACGTGTCTCTACACCTTCAAAGATCCTATTGACCATGTGTTGTCCATCTTTACCATCCGGTTCCAGCAGCGAAATATGCACAACTATATTCCGTATATACTTTGTTACCAACCGCTGTGACCATACAGCATTGAGACCGATTACAAGGGTGAACCAATGTACACCCGCATATTTACGCATAGCCTTGTTTAGACACTATCAAGACACTGGTTAAACAATCAATTTGCTTATATTACAACCTGATGATCCATCAGCAGTCGTTGCAAAAAAAGAAATATTACTTGCTCAATGACTTTCACTATCTTGAAAAATCACACCAAGGAATTTATCTTTGGCAAATATTTCGAGAACTATATAACCAGCCTTTATTGCTGTCCATTTTTTGTTTCGATGATGAAAATGCACACACTTTCACCTTGATGTTTTTGATGATATCCTTCATCGGCGAGACCCGGGAGCGCCCGGCATCTCCTGTAGATAGTCACCACGATCCGATATGAGAAAAATGCCGTCCCAATACATGAACATAGAGACTTTGGTTTTCCCCATCTTAATGTCTTGGTCCAGGGCATCTATTTGATCATTGTCATTATCATTATCATCATCATCATCATCTTCTTCTTCATCATCATAATCATTATTTTTACGTGCTTTAAAATATTTGGTCGTTGATTATAGTAGTAATAATCATATATTTAGAATAAAGTCATTAGAATGTCTGTTATTTTAACAAAGAATACAGCTGTCTTAGGATTATCAATAGTTAAAGATCTATATCAAAGGGTCATATTACCACCAGCAGGGGTTTATAACACAGCATATTGTTTACTGTCAACAGCTTTAGGTTCATAACAAGGCCGTCAAATTGCTAAATGATTTATTATAAAGCCTTCGATACTTTCAATAGTGAGAGTTATTATAATAAAACACAAAACGGTAATTATATCTGTTATTTGGAAATCTATTTCCGTTGTTGTTAGATATTATAGATGGCGCTGTCACACGTTGCCTGAAGATTCTACATACGTATCAACCTTGTGGTACTTCCTATAAATCAAGGGCGTTACATATATTTAGATAATTAGAGGAAGATCTTAATGTCTCTCTTATTTCAAAAGATACAAAAGACATTAAATAAAGACATTTAAATATGTAATGTATTTAGTTAAATCGCAGATTGCTTGAGTGTTGATTGGTTTTCTTTTTATAAAGATATTATAACTATTCTAGCAATACCAGTGCTCAATAGTGTTGGTGTTACAGAAATATTTTCATATCTATACTTTGCGCATGACTCGCATTGTATTTATTGTTATAATCGAATCCGCTTAGGATCAACTTTTTTCCATTTCTTTCGCCCACCAACATTTCTTTATAATATACATAAAAAGTTAATATTTTTCTTAAGCAATTAAACGTGTATTGCCTAAATCCTGTTTCATGATATTCTATCATGTATGCCCATAGTCTTAACAAACCAAACCTATATGATAGAATTATATTATTAAAGCATATATATTTCAGATATTTTGATTTAAGCAATCACGTAACCTGTTTTGAATGTGAGCCTTGCCTTGTCATTTTATTTCTATATAAATAATGTACACCACCATTTTTTTCGCGACAAATTTAATTTTCAGACTTCCCTTTATATATATTTTGTTCTGTACATTTACAAAACACGTAAAATTTATTACCCAATACTCCGTTGATCCCATCAGGCTGGCTCTACCTTAAATACTAGTAGACGAAACAGGAACAATGCCTGGATTGCAAATATATGTTTAAGTAAACAAGTGAAAAGAAAAAATAGAAAAAGTGATAAAAGGAGATATATTTAGCATATATTCGGTGATGTTTTTTACCTCCATGTCGTTCATAACCAATATTTAAAAGCAAGAAAAGAACTGTTACCAAAAGGCGTGGTCGAATCAGCCATTCAGGAGTCGATGTCTGGCGTATCGGATTATTCGCCCTGCAGTCTGGAGTATCTGATCATTTCTGTGCTGGTGATTAGGACTGAAGGCTTATGGAGACATTTTCCTCATCAGAGCCACAATAATACATCAAAGAAGCTGCTTTTGGCGACAAAGGGCATTACAACTAACGTGACTCTTCGCGTACTACAGTGTATAACCGTATATGCTCGAAAAAGTCATACACAAGCATAACATAAAAACGCTGTCATAAAAACATTTACTAAAGTCTCAGTCTTGTTTTAAATTTCGCTTTTATCTTTCGATTTTAATCTAAAAATCCTTAAAAAATGGTCAGTGAGTTGAATGAGACATTTGGAAACGGTACTGTTAATTTAAGTGCATTTCAGATGAACTATCTGGTAATCATTGGAACATTTGTTTGCTTTTTGGTGTCGGTCACCATCGTGATCGTGAATGGACTTTATCTTGTCTGTTTCTACATCAACAGAAACAAAGAATGGTTCAGCCAAGCTGATAATGTCATCACCATCGTTGTCGTGGATTTCTGTGTCGGAGTTACATCTTTGTTGATGCTAGTCATTGTTTCACACCAAGACGTCGATAGTACCCTGTGCCTCTTCTCGCAGACTATTTGCATGTCCTCCCAGGTGACTGCTTCCGTGAATCTTCTCCGGATCTGTGTCATCCGTCTCTACATATCCACCCGACGAATACCCACGAAGACTAAATCAATGGGGTTTTCAGTTCTGCAGGCAGTGGCGTGTTTCCTAGTCTCAGTCTTAATAGTGTCCTTACCTCTATACATGTGGACTGATCGACCACCCGTAATGAAAATGTGTACCTGGTCTCATATCTTTGTCAACAACATGGAAACGGTGAACATATACATGTTGTCCGTGATGGCGATTCCAACAGCTACGACAACTGGGCTGTATTGTGTTCTTTGCACTCTTTTTGTTAGGCAGCAAAGCAAGATACAACCCATGAGCACCGGTACATCTGATGATACCTCACATTGTTCAGTTAGTGAAAGTAAACATGCAAGCACATCGATGGAATCTGGTTTGATGAAAAATGCTGAAAGGACCAATGATGCCAGTTCATCGAAGGATACAGGTTCGTGCAAAACCACAAAGCAGGTAAATCTCCGACAAAATATCAAGATTCAAGCAAGAAAGAGGATGTTTATCATCATCAAAATCGTAGGGATCGTGTGTTTGTGCATTATCATTTCGGAACTGCCTTACCTGATCATTCTGTCGGTGAACATATATCGCTATCCCAAAAAAGTAGATGGCCAGTTCAGCTTTCTGGCAACGATGTTCCTGCTGACCAACAGTATTCTAAGTCCACTTGTCTATTCCACGAGAATGCGCCAAATCAAGGACGCCATGAAATCCATGCTCGCCCCAGTCATACGACCATGCAATACCAGACGAATTCGATAATTCGACACCATTACCTGTGCATAACTGACATGAGATCCCTCCTACAATATAAATCTGTAGATACATACATACATAGATATATATATTAATATATATTGATAATCGTATTGTATAGATATATATCTATGATATAAGAGTGTATATATCATCCAGTCTCATCTTATCTCTCAGAAGAGACTACTCTATATTTATCTCTTTAGTATTATAGAGATGAGATACTATATATATACTATATATATGATTCATCGATTATATATATACTATATATTATCATATATATATATCCTCGCTTCAATTGAAAGTATGACAGTTTCAAAATATATCCAGGTCGAGTGCTCACAAGAAATATCACAAATAATCAGTATGTGTTATGTTGGTCAATATTATTCAGAAGTAAATCAAATGTACTACGCATTGGAAAGCAGGCAAGTATTCAGCTGCAAATAAACACCATTTTCTAAAATATAGCTTATACATTGATACAAAAATTATTAAAAAAAATTCAGAGTCACAAACATCCGATAATGGAAACCGTTTTATGAAACATTCAATTCTGTTTTTTATACAAATTTAACTTAAGTTCCGTCTAAAATAAATGCTACCAGATCAGACCAAAATAAAAGAAGTGTGAAATTAACTACCACCTCTGTGATCTGAATCTAAAAATCCATTCCTCTTGGAACGTGTGCTGTAGATTTAGACTGATATACTGAGATAATACATCCTCAGACGGCTCCGCACTCCCCCATTTTGACCCTTTCCTCTAGTCAATGAGTAATATTTGTAGGCGGCAATGTCCATTGATAAATGTATATTTAAGTATATCTGAATTATACAATATAATGAACTCCCAGTTTCAACAGGTAACATTATTAATATTAACTTTTGAAGCTCATAGTCTCCTTACACATACATATTTGTTCTGTACACGTACTACTTCTTCCCGCGCATAAATAACTTACCGCGAGTAGTTAAGATCATGTAGGGTCAATCCTGTGTGCAAGCGGCAGCGCCCAATAACATAGCTTAAATACGTACAAGTCTGATACGTAATATGCTAAACGTAAACAACAAACAATTAGAACAACAAACAGGTCTTATTTACAAATACACAATATGGATGTTACTACTTCTACTTCACTGTATTTCTAACAGTATGTAATTGTACCTGTATAAATGACCACTTTGCTTTAGGCGCGTGCTGTCATGGCAAACAAAACAAAAAACGCGTTGAAAATGGCCTGAGTTGTATAATAATCGTTGTCACAATTAAAATCAATAGTTATTTTGCTGGAAATCTACTTCGATGTAAAGTTATAGTAAACGAATGACCTAAGGGCAAAAACATGTACATACCATACTGTATGTAATTTAACCAAACTGTAGAAATTCAGATATACAGAGGAGTTCGAAAATATGTACACTGTGTAACTTAAACTAAAGCTTGGGCATAGCAATGTTTGTGTTGTCCAACATATAGCTTAAGCTTTAAGGTGGTAAATATTTTATCTAGCTTTGTTTGAAATGTTTCCAATAATTTGTTTCTAATTGGAGTACCACAGTATGGACGAGATCTTACAGTTGGTTTTAACGTTTATTTGAAACGTGTTAATTTAGTCACTCGTTTGTATTTGTGTTCACTAAAAGAAAAAATCATGTATGTTTGTTTTGTAAATATAATGCATATATATTTTGGGTTTATTTGTATTGTTTTGTTAAGTAGATATTATTTTTATCACTGTAAATAGAAAGAAACATTGCTTATGTCGATTTTATCAAAAAGTTTTCTAGTAAAAAAAAAGAAACAACTTTACCGTCCGAAACAATGGATTGCTTTCGTTGCCTTGCAATTATTGAAATACGTTTGCATTAAAAAACTGTACTTTATATTTCTATGTAAAGTTTTTATGCATAGTAAGCATTTTATTAAAGCATTTTTGTTTAAAACGGCGTGTCAAATTTTCTGCCTGAAAATGCATAGGAGGTGAAGACTGCATGAATCCGTAAACAATGTTTGGCTGTTAAAACTCAGCACAGGACATTGTTCTGAAGTTCTGTACCTTTATTTGTTATCAATTTGAAAGATAATCTTCGTCTGCGTTATATCAGTTTAATTAGACAAATGTTTATAAGTTTTCGTTTTCTACTAACATTATTGTAATGTAGTAGACCGTATGTCTACCCGTCCGTCTGACGGTTCGTTCTTGCATATATCAGTGAATAAATCAAATTTAAAGATGTAGCCATTTTACACTTTTCTGCTTTTAGTTTATTTTTCATTCTTATTATTTTAAATCGTATAACAAAATAACGGCAATGTTATTTGGTATCCAGACACTCAAGGTCCATGTCTTACTACACATGGGTTTTATATTTTCTCTTTGTCCCTATTTTGACATCTTAATGTTTTGAATAATTGGCATTTGCAAATACTTTGACATAAGGTGATGTCTATGTTTCTTTAGAAATAACGCAATAAATCTGGATTCGAAAATACGAAAAGGGAATCCCAAAACGTATACAAAGATACACGTCCGACTGACCGTTCCAAGGCGGTAACTGCTGGTTTTTCTTTTTTGTGTGTTATGTTTCGTCTGTGTGTGTTTTTTTAGTTTTGTCATTTACCTTTACCCTTTTTGCATTGGTCTAGATGTAGTTTAGATTTAAATATCTGTTTTGAAACAGGTTCTGTTGGATATTAAAATAAATTCATGAAATAAAATATAGGTCAATAGTATTGTTTGTGAACTTGCTCATGTTACTAGCAAATTAACAACGGAAAGATAATGCTTAGACAAACAGAACAGATCTCGATTAACCAGCTCTGATGTAAGTTGTCTGATAAAATGCCACATTATTTACTGTTGCGTCTCCTAATATTTGTAAAGGCACATTCGAATGTGGATAAAGAAACAGTATGAACAATTAATTAAATAAATGTAACATGATAAAGGTTATTATTAGCTGTAGTGTATCCTAAATATCCTAAATAGTTACAAATACAAATATTTACCACATTACTCCATTCGAGCTGATGCAAAGTAATTTTTATTTAAGGTACCAGGCAAAATACTGAGGGTTTTTTTTTGCAATACAGAAATACAGAAAACTATTATCAAACTGGATTATTACAGTTTGGAAAGATTACTGATGAATATATATATAACAATAAAATTGAATTAAGTAATATAAGACCATCTTATCAATCAAAACGAAAGAGAAATCTTGAAATTTTCATTTAAATGAACAAAAATGAAGAATGATGTAACTGACCCAGTTGTCTTATTCATCCGAATAAGCATAATCATTTTATTGTGCTCAGTTAAAAAACAATTTAGAAAATACGCTGCAAAAACCAATACTGACATGCACCGTTTATAACTTTTTGCAATGTAATAAGCTGTAATAAAATTCGAATTGTTTTGTTGTTGTTGTTTTTTATTTTAGATTTGGAAGACATGTCTAAAAGGTATGTTTACTTATTCGTGTACATTTATTAACTTATGAAGAAACCCGCAGCTCTTCGCTTAATTGAAAATGCTAGAAACTAGCTTAAAGTTTTAATGTGATGCCTGTCCGGGTAACTGGTAGTAATATGAGCGAAACAAACGAACATGTATTTAAAAATAGCGAAAAG
>CM017569.1:14461835-14481760 GCA_007844125.1 Sinonovacula constricta | reverse complement strand
TGGATATTGATGACTTATTTATTCAAAGTCGAACCACAGATTTTGAAGACTTCTTACGTTATTGTTGTTTAGGTGTTGTTCATACCTGTTGCTGCGTTGCCTAAGAATGAAAAAAGTATCATTAATACATATTTTTTTAAAACTTTTCTTATTACAAAAAACATAGGATGTAGTACTTAATGCTTCTGTGCTAAATATACCTAACTTTCTGATAAATAATTTCCGGCGGAGATGATGCACTGCATCAATCATATCTGGTTACGTTTAAAATGAAAGCGTTGCTAGCACTGTTGTATTTACTGTTTCAGAAAAGAAGACGCATTTTGGGACAAAGACATCTGCCTGGCGGAAAAAAGATACCGTACATAATGTTTGTGTTATAATAATAGTCGTCTTTCAAACTATACGATGCAGTTTCCATTGTATAGGAATGATTTGATTTTTTTTTTTTGGTTTATCGTCTCACCAATAGTATTTCCGTTATCTGGAGACGGTGTCCACTGGAAGCAAAAGTAGTGCAGGCTTCACTGTGTATATCATGCCTCGAACAATTGACATAATACCAAACTCAATCACATTATGCTGACAACAGGCTAACCAGTCTTGGAACTACTCTTATATTTGCTTGAGCGTTAGCAAGGGAGCTATGCCACTGCGAATGCAGTTAATGATACACCGGGAACACACACAATGCTGCCTTCACAAAGACATGCCGAAAAAAAGAACTACTTAAATACAAATTACACTCTTTTAATGTCATATGTGTGTAACCTGCAACATAAATTTGCTACATATTTGAACTTGACCATTAATACCTACTCTCTGTAGGTTATCATCCACTGTTTCTCCAGCGTAACACATCTAACATAATAGTCACTTAAGCCGCGCGTTTAGCTCCATCTCTTCTGTTGTTGACGACAATAAATCTATTCCTCTGTTGGCGGTCTTTTTGGATGTGGATGTTGACCACGTTTCGAAGATTCACTGAGCCTTTGGTCTTTCCAAGCCGGTGGAATTCTCTGAGCGATGCTAGGTTCTCCTGCTTCCAGTGTTCCAAGAGGAGTTATGTTTTCATTTGTAGATTTGTGTAGTACCTTTTATCTTTGTAGGACTTTGTAGTTCTCTTTAGTATTCCTTGGAGTATTCGTCATACTAAAGATATTTTCTGGTTGTTTGACTGTTATTCGTCCATAACTTCTATTTTACGAAATTGTTTAATGACGAGCTCTTTTATTTTATGTGAAGTTATAACTTTTATCATGAAGACCGGTACTGAGTGAGAACCGGGGCAGAAGTTTGAACTTTTAACTCTTTGACCAGTACGTCGCTTCGGATGAGCTTACCCTTAAACCACGTCCCAGAAGTTATCCATGCTGACCAGCAGCTTAGTATGGAAGTGAGGGTCTGATTGTTTGATGAACCAGTTTCAATCCCAAGTACACTACCACGTACGCTTGTAAGTATTATGCGACAGGCACTGAAATCCAAGGTACAATAATAACGTTGAATGGAATGGTCACCTCGGGTGTTTTGATGTGTACTTTGTAGGTTTTCAAATGTCTTACACGTTTGGCTCCATTGCCTTTTGCTGGTTGCCCGTCGGTTTCAATTTGATACTCTTTTCACATTTCTAAAATATACTCATTAGAAAAAGTGATGCTACTGTAGTTTTAGCAACACGGGACCGTTGGTTTCCATATGCATCGAGAGAAGAACTGCAGTTGATGTATAGGCTGTTTAGTCTATGTTGATTATAGTTGTTTTCGAATTGGAGCTTCCGGTTACGTTTATGTTATGTGTAGTTCTTCAGCCGCATATGCTGGTGTGATGTCAGTCTGAATTATTTTTCATTGCAATATCGAATTATACTCTGTTGCCTTGTGTTTGTCAAGACATTTGAACACAACTGACTTTCCCTCATAAACTGCTTTCAGTCTTTATTGACTTTTACCGCTTACAGTCAATACTGGTATGTGAGACATCACAATATACGCATTTCCCTTCCTTTGGCTTTAAGCCAGATTTCCATGAATTCACAAAACGCACCCCTTTCCTTTCTGTTGGCGTTGTCTGTAAGTTTCTTGCCTTTTTCATAAGGAAAGTGGCGGGTCCGGCAGATCCTTCTGGTAAGTCCACATTTACTTCCAGCGTCGAGCACGTTAAGCTCATTTAAGAGCCACTACATGAGTTTACATAATGACCGCGTGGTTGACTGGAACCCTGCTTCCTCTTATTTCAGCTGGCAATTTCTGCCTTATGATGGGCGTAGAAGCGACTCTTAAACTACAGTTTTTTACTTTTAACCTCATTAGTTAGACTCTGTTGTGCAGCATTACTGCAGACCTGACAACACCTACTATACAAAGTTGCCAGCTCATTCAGAATTATCTGTCTATAAGAACAATGAGAAATACTATGGAGATCATACAATATCATAAACCACACGAATCACTCTTTCACACGACTAAGTTTAGGGGGATTTGTTGTAGTAAATACTTAATAACGATGGCTTGATGTTCGCAAGCGGGGAAATGTAAAACCTATGTTAATACCAGTATTTCTGCTGGGTCATGTGGTCGCAATTTTACTGATATGTTATTAAGCTAGAATAATCATTACATGAAACTTCGAGTATAAATTGCACATAATCTGCTATTTTATCTGGCAAGGGATTCAGCAGTCACGAATTCACGTCGGGGAAAGAGAACTTAGTATTAATGTATGTTATTTGCCGACCAATAATTTTTGTACTGGTTCAACTAAAAATCAGAAAGCTAGAATAATTGTTACATGTATATGTTACTTACTAAAGAAAACTGAAAGATGGCTGGCCCCATGAGTACTGGAACAAATGCAAGAAGTTGCAAAATAGGCGGAGGTCTTCACATGGTTATCAAACTTTAATGTTACAAAAACTGGGACGAGACATAACATAAAATTGAGCAAGCCAAACAGTTACCCCCTTGGAGCGGTCAGTCGGCAAAAGTTTTTGAAATGTAATCGAATTGAAAAAAAAATTTGTTTATTCGCTGATAAGTCATGCATCAATATTCTTCTTAGAGCTGTACTCTATTAACATTTAAAATCGAGGACAGACGTGTCTGGTGTACATACTTCTATTTGCTGGTGTGTGGGTATGTGCTCTCTAAATCATTTTATTAACATAGAAGAAACTAATTAAAACAGCATTTCAATGTATAATATTTGTCTGTTGGATTTATCGATCCACCAAGAGTATTTCAGTTATCTAAAGACTGTGTCTACTTAAAACAGATATAGCACTGCCTTCACTGTGTATAGCATGCCGCGAATATATTTAACTTCTTCGGTATGTCGCGGCCCGGGATCGAACTCCGGGCCTTCTGTACCTAGAGCCGACGTCTACCGATTGCGTTACAAGGCCCCGGTGTCAATTGAAAGCAAAATACAACTGTGTAAATGTATAGTTGACATGTGAACGGTGTAACATAGTGTTTATAGTGCAGTAGTTAATTGCTAACTCTCGCTGATGTCATGAACTTGCGTTGGAGGTACTTTATAACGTAGTACATGATTTCAAAGGGGTGAATCTTAGTTTTGCAAGCTGCATAGTTAGCAATATTAGAACCAGTTTGGCTACAAACACATGCATACAGTAATTTTTTTTTATTATTTCAACAAGTAAATTGTGTTAAATTATAATTATTCGTTCGCACTTTTCTTCTTTGAAAATAATGCTTTCCACATGGTTCGAAGTCTACATATTGAGCAGTACTCCATGACTTGTCGTGACTTACTTTTTAAGATGTGATCCAGTTGTTTTATATACTAGCTCAGTTGTCATTCCCAAATGCCCCAAGACAATAGTTTCTTATCGTAACTTGGTATATTTAATGAATTTGGCTAGTCAGATACAACCATTTTAACCGCCACAAATACTTACAATTACTAGTAAGAATAAGTATTGATTAAAAGCATCGGCGCACTACAAGTCAGCTGGAAAACTTTCCCACATTAAGTCCTCCTCCCCGAACTGGATTTGAACTCGAACGTAATGGAACGCTAAGCATTTGAAGAAGTTACAAATCGGCGACTATACCACTATGTCACGGCCGCCACCTATGCATGTATGCAAGATTAAATTTATTTTATATATTTTTCAATTTTTAAAAGTTCAACTTAGGCAACAAGTCTACTTAAAACAGAAAACGTAACGTAGAAGAATAATTGCACAATATGAGCACATAAAAGAAATCACCAACTTGTTTATCTAGAACGAAACTATCTATTAAACTATGAAAGCCGTACTATATTAAAATATTTACTAACAATAGGTTAATAAGAAAAGGTCCTATCAAAATGTTCACAGATATTTAAATTTTAATCTACCTCTAGACAAAGGCAAACATGGCAAATATAAATGTGGCAAAATACACAAGGACTAGACATAACACATAAAAAGAAAAAAAACCCATCAGTTATCGCCTTGGAACAATAAAGCAACAATGTTGTCATCAGCAGCTAATAAAGTACATGCATTAAAAACACACACACAACATGAGCAACATGTTATTCGTCTACGCTATGTTCTTGTCTACTAATGGATGTATATGTACATTAAAACCTCTCCAAAAGGCACCTCTGAGCAGCAAAGCCTCTTAGCAGCAACCATTCTATCCTCCCCATAATCTTTAATTGCATTTTAACCTCTCAGATGCACCTCCCCTGAATAAAGGTAAACGGCCATTCAAATCTGTCCCTCAAGGCTGTGATAACCTCTGTTGGGCACCACCTCGGGGCTACTTGAGAAGTTTCACACTTTTGGTAATTGATAAGGAATCTTGGTTTGTTGATTTAGTATAGGTGCTATTCCAGTGTCTGTTTAACAGTCAGGTGTGACAAATCCTGATAACTTGACATGATAGTTAATTGGCAATAGTAACTAATAACGTGTACATTAAATCCACACAAAAACTACTGATAACTTTGCAAGAGATGAAAAAGACAATGACTGTAAATATTTGTAAATCCCGTATGAGCAGCCGAGACATGGCGCTAGGAAGTCATTTGCATGGCATAAATAACCCTCGCAGGTACCCATTTATACACATGGGTAGAATAGAACAAGTCGGGGTTAATTTCTTGCTCAAATTGCTCAATGCGGCAACCCGACCGAGGTTTTAACCACTAACTATGTGAACCGAAGTCGTTCGTCTTACCACTGGACTATTGTTGTAGACATGTTTAATCATACAAAAATGCCATATTTCTTTAAAAATTCATATAAATATTAAGCATTTCACTGTAAAAGTTGTATCATTTAAACAACTATAGAACATCCCTGGAAGTTTTCTGTTTTGAAATATTAAATGCGGTATCTGATATGTTCCTCTTATCAAATGCAGGTAACAATAATGTTCTACTGTTTGGAGGGTTTAGGTATTAAGTCTGTAAACACAAACGGTATTGCTTTCAGTCGGGGAAAATGAAAAAAGACAACACCATGTGTAAGGGATACATGCAAAATTCGAAAAAGGTTAAGACTGAAAAAAGTTAAACATATGTTTGTTGAAACTAAGGTTGTATGCCAGTGCAGGGAACTTGATTATAACAATACATGTTTATACGCATCAGTAAATGCTGACGCAAGTAACAAAAACATATTTAAAGGTGGTAAGAAAACCATGCGACCACTTACTTTTGACATTCTATAGGGAACTCGGCTCTGATGTTAATATCTATTTTTAGCTAAATTCCACATCGTGCTTGATTCAAGATTTGGACGTAACAGATATTTAAAGATATATATTTCAAGATGTGTACTATATAACAATTTGGGTAATGTTATAAGCAGTTTTTTTACTTCAATTAACCTATGAGTTTATGCATCAATTATGCACAAATTCCGCAAAACAAGAATATGCTGCTGTTACATGAATTAAATAGATGCGAACTGTCACATTTAAACTGGTACATAAAAATGATTTATTGCGTTATATATTTTCAAAATATGTCAACCGAATATCATACTTACCCTCATCCAGCGAGGCTCCCCCGTCGCATTGCTTGTTGTGGTGACATATATGATGCATAAGGTGTCGCAGACGAAAGCCACAAACTGTTGGAGTGAGCCGACGATGCAACTTTTGGACTGAAGATATAATTATAGACCCTCTGTCCCAAGAATTTCGTCTTAGCCGGAGTGAGGCAGTCTCTTTGAACAAATATACAATGGCAGCATTCTCATTCAATAGTGGCGCCAAGTATAAGACAAGAGGTTGTCCATACGAGTTCTTTCAACCAGGATCCTGTCCACTCTCTCAATAACAGTATAAAATAACGAGATCTTTAACGCGAGATTGCCAGACATATCAAAAAAATATGTTCGGCTGCCGGTCATGGTGGATTCCAAAGTCCAGGCTTGGAACGGGTCCCCGATGCAGTTTTGGAAAAACCAGCTCAATTTTGCCGTTTGGGCACCCACTGTCAATAATCACCATGAACAGCTTTTAAAGTCTGTGTATACTTTTCACATGTATCACCTAAAGGCGGCTTCTGGAGGATATAAAAGTTGCCCTGCTTGAGATCAATTCTCAAACGCTACAACCACTAAGGGGATGAGGCTTGGCTCTAACGATGTTAACGACACTATATTGTGCCGCACTCGTAGCCAGCTTCGCTGCAAAATGCCCCCAAAGTGGTGCCACCGCCTTCTGCAGATCACCAAACGCCCGTGTATCAGATGCGCCGAAGGGTCCTGTGTCAGATTCACAAGGCGCTCGTGAGCATGAAGACTATAAAACGGCGGTAAAAGCTGGTGGCTTTGCGGTCTGTCTAGTTGACTTTGTCATATATTATTAATTATTTACCAATCTTAAACGGCACTTTGTTGAAGCTCCACCACAGCTACAATCAAGGCCAAATTGTGCAAGCAATCCTACTACTCTGCTATAGGCATTCAGTAGACAAACGGTTGTTGGGACCAACAATCCATCGACAATTGACCAAAACCAGCAGCTGTTAGTCAAGTTCCCCAATCTCGGTAATAATGACGTCATAGTACCTAGAACGGTACGCCTCAGCTTCAAAATCGGGCTAAAGTCAACCGACGCCAATCGCACCGTTGTGCAAATTCTGGGCCGGGCCATCGTAAAAAAGACCACAATCAAGATCAGTGGCAATTAGATCATGTCAGTCGACGACAGCAACGTGCTCAACTGCTACTTTTACTTCTGGAAAACGAAACGAGGGTCCTGTTGCAAAAATATATATCGGTTCTCAATAACCTTCGGGAACAGACGCGTTGGACTGCACTTTTTCATTGCAAGGATCGTGATTCGTTCGAGGATTGTCTTCGCGAGAATGATATTGTTCCATCGGCTGCTTGTAAACTGTATCATCACTATGTCATGTAGAGCAATCAGCATTGTCAATTTGAAGGTGGACGAAATACTCTTCAGGACGGAATGACACTGACACAGCTCCGCCTCCGGAGAAGGTAATTAAGACCCCCCCCCCACTCCCCTTCAAAAGAAACATCAAAGAGTCGCTGCTGGGAGAGATGGGGCCTTGACCCTGAAGAGATCCATGCATCTAAGCCTTTCATTGCCTTAGAGTTAAGTCAAAATTCGATGTCATAATTACATAGACTCGCATAGGATTAAATGAAACACTGGTAGAATGATACGTATAATCGTAAATTAATATATATTGTATGTAAAAATGTGTACAAATGCTCTTTTTATAAGACGTGAGATGTACAACTATATAAACAACAGGAATGGGGCTTGGTCAGGTGAGGGTTTGGTGTAGTTGTTTATTTTTTTTAATTAATTTTTCTATATACAATATGATTAAACCAATAGCCGATAACCTAAACTTCTACAGGTATATCCAGGGCATGAATTTATGGGTGCGACCTCTCAATTGCTTGCGAAAATCAAGACAGAGGTAAGGCAGGGCAACGTTGACATACATAGAGATCGGGCTATTGTAGAGAGGTGAAAATGATCAAAAGCTCACTTGCAGATAGTGTTAAAACTCCAAGATATGAATAGATCAATGACAAAAATCAACAAAATGGGAGGAATAATATCGAAGTTTAGATAAAGGAAACTTTTTGACTGACCTAAGCCGTTTACGTTTACAAAAGGGTGATTAAAGCTGTTAGTAACTAAATAAGTGGGAATCTACTCTTCTCAATTAATGACACTTCGGAGCATATACGCTTCTTAGACCAGCTGACCGCTAATTTAAATAACAATACTATAGGTGACTCAATACAGTTGTTTACCCAACTCATACAGAAAAACGCGTTTAAAGTACTTGGCAAGTATCGAAATGAGACAAATTGTAAATATAAAAGAAAGAATAAATCATGGTTCAATTTATATTGTTTTGATGCGGGAAAAGAGTTTAAAAAGACACGAAATACATATTTGAGAGATAGAAATAATTATAATAAAACATTTATCTCTGTAAGAAAAGAGCTTATACCATTGTTAAACGAAGATGTAAACGTACATACAAGAAGAACGAGGGAAAAAATAACTAAATTAGCTAAATCAAACCCTAGATCATTTTGGAAAAACATAAGAGGGCAGTACAAACCAAAAAATAATACAATACGCAATATTTCAATTGATGAAATGTTCGATCACTTTAATAGTATATACTGATCAAGAACAGATATATCTGATACCAATAATAACGACACAATATGCGAATCATCGATAACATATGATATTGAATTAGATAAAGCCTTTACCTGAGGCAGAAATTAAAGCTGCAGTAAATGCACAAAACAATGCCAAAAGTTCAGTTTCTGACATACTAATAGCCGAGATTTTCAAAGGCACATTCGATATAATAGCACCATACTTAACTCTGTTTTATAACAAGATATTTAATGAGGGATGTTTTCCGGAATGCTGGGGAGAGTGAATAATTATCCCACTGTTTAAAGGTGCCGCGCAACATGCCAGTTTTTATCGTGGAATTACTCTAAAAATATTTTATCGAAGATGTATCCTTAAATACGAGTGAATAGACTCAATCTCTGGAGTGAACGAAATTAAAAAATCATCGAAAATCAGTATGGTTTTCAAAGAAATAAATCCACAACAGATTGTGTATTTATCCTACATGCAATTATAACGAAAGTGCTATCGTGTAAAAAGAAACTATACGCTGCATTCCTTGACTGGGAAAAAATGACGATAAAATCGATAGAACATTACTATGGCAAAAACTAGTAAAAGAAAATATAAGTACGAAATTTATTAATGCTCTTAAGTCAATGTACAGTACAGTTAAACATCGTGTTAAGTACAAAATCGGAGTTAAACAAGGGGACCAGCCAGCAGCGTATTATGCCTATTTTTCCTTAATGACATACTCAACAATATTAATAACAATATACATGGAATTGTAAATATTTGTGAAATGCAAATGTTTTAATTATTTTGCTTATGACGCTGTCGCATTCGCAACAAAATCTGAGGCATTACAATCAATATTAAACGATATCGAGCGGTATTGTCAATCAAGTAAATTGAAACTTAATGTCGCAAAATTAATATCATGATATTCGAAAATCGAGGCAACACCAAGTATGATTTTTGTCTGTTTAAATCCAAGTTGGAAATCGCTAACTCTTTTAAATACTTCGGAATATTCCTTTTTTTAAAAATGGAAGCTGGAATCGGACACAGGCTATTATTGCACAGCACGCCGCAAGATCAATGCATAATATATTATAACTTGTAATCGGCTAGACTTGCCGATATCACACAAAGTTAAGCTATTTGATACACTTGTTATGCCAGTGCTTCATTATGCAGCTAATATATGGGGGCATTATAAAGCCCCAGATATTGAAATGGTTCATTCCAAGTTCTGCAGAAAAGTACTACTGTTAAAAAAATCCACAAATCTAGAGGCCTTATATGGAAACTTGTTGTACCGCATAATATGATCTAGAAAATCAATTTTACTGGATTAAAATAATTAAATCAAACAATCAAACAATTTTATTTAAAACATATGAAATGTTAAAAAGAGATGTTAACGCAACAGAAATATAATGGAAACAATTGGGCATATCAAATAAAAAAAGAACTAGAAACACTAGGTCTCGCACACATTTGGAAAGATGTACAGAATACAAATATCGATTATAACTTTATAAAACAAGGGTTAAGGGACATAAATACAAAAAAATTGATAGCTGCAATAAATAACTCAACCCGATTATACACATACAGTTTATTTAAAACAAACTTAATTTCGAAAGTTATCTAGATGAAATTACTGACCACAAGTATAGAGTAGCAATTACGCAGTTTAGAGTTTTATCACATCAACATGAAATAGAAATAGGCAGACATAATAAAAATAAATAAAAATGAAAGACTGTGCAGAAACTGTCATCTAAATCAAATAGAAACAGAATATCACTTTTCGCTTATATGTCCTAAATTTTCACAATTACGTTCTCTGTACTTAAAAAGATACTACTCCACATGGCCTACTAAACAAAAGTTTATTACTTTAATGAAAGCTAAATCAAAAGATATAAAAAGAAACGTTTCGAGATACATATATTTTGCTAACAAAATGAGATTGTTATTACAATTTCTTCAACATGCTCGTGGTAACAACTTTCTGACAATATACAATGGACCTGTCTGCGAAGAGTAAGATCACATTGGTCTGTGATATGAATCCGGGGCCGAGTCACAGAACCAAGATCATATAAATTATGTTTGATACAGCAGTGATTTACCGAGGTGCAACGCACAGTCAACGGGACCATGACGACGATTTTTAACATGATATGAGTGTAATTCCACAATGTCCTCTGTGTTCTTGTGTGTTAGAGATGAATGCACGTATGATAATTAAAATAATTCATAATTACCCCACACTAACGCAGTAATAGTAAGATGTTCAAAGTGGCCATGTGTGTTTTGCATGTGTTATTAGCAACTACAAGATCGTAATTTAGACCGAAATATGTCGGTCTACTTCTTGGTCTTGATATATGGTGCTGCAAGACATTGGTGTAATTTGACAGGGGCACATAGACATTGGTCTAATTTGACATGGGCACAGAGACATTGGTCTAATTTGGCATGGGCACAGAGACATTGATTTAATTTGACAGGGGCACAGAGACATTGGTGTAATTTGGCATGGGCACAGAGACATTGGTCTAATTTGGCATGGGCACAGAGACATTGGTCTAATTTGGCATGGGCACAGAGACATTGGTCTAATTTGGCATGGGCACAGAGACATTGGTCTAATTTGGCATGGGCACAGAGACATTGGTCTAATTTGGCATGGGCACAGAGACATTGGTCTAATTTGGCATGGGTACAGAGACATTGGTATGACATGACATGGGCACAGAGACATTGATCTAATTTGACATGGGCACAGAGACATTGGTCTAATTTGACATGGGTACAGAGACATTGGTATGATATGGCATGGGCACAGAGACATTGGAATGATTTGGCATAAGCGCAAAGACGTTGGTATGATTTAGCATAAGCACAGATATATAATTGAAATTATACTCATTTTCTTTCTTACAGTGACAATGCTTCTTTTTAGTTATTTTAACACATGCAGTCACGAAACAAATCTGTCCTTTGGTTAGAGAGCTGCCACACATCACGCAATATGCATGTCTTTCCAAATGCATTTACAACTCATGTGCAGAAGACATATTTAAGATATCAAAGCACGTTGTTCTATGATGGAAATGTAGTAACAGAAAACGTGCACATGTCACATGTATCCGCATTAGTTATATATGGAAGATAAACTGTGTCTCGCAAAATAAACATGTTTTCCAGTACATTTTTGCTGTCTTACATGATTCCTACATCTTACCTATTCACCTTATTTCTTTCGCTTGACAAGTATGGCTTAGCAGATGAAATCCATTTCTCATTGTGAGATTCTTCCCAAGAAATTTATTTGTTGCTTTGAAATCGTATTTAAAGGCTGCTCTTATTGATTGCATCTAAAACATCAATCAATATTTTGTTGTAAAAAACGGTGAAAAACATGAGGCTGTCGTAGTATAACACTAACTAAAAGGAGCATTCCTGAGCAATGAAAAAGCATTCCTGAGGCAGTTTACACAAAATGTTGTAGTGCGCATTGGTTTGCGTCTCTATGTTCCAATTGTTCAAATGTAAATAAACTTTAATTCTTATCAACGTTTACTATATACTATTTACTTAATGCATACAGATGATTACTTATCTAAACTCGAAACCATGAACTATTCGGGTTTTGATCATATAACATTCGGCATGTGACGGTAGCGATGTATAACACGTCTTGGAATCCAACTTTCTCAATAGCTTTAAGTATCTCCTCAAATAGTTGCATCCCCATGGCTTAATATCCAATGTGTCAATATTGTAGTTAGTTTCGGAAAAGGCATCAGTCGTTTTGTTAGAAATAAAAATGTATACATATTTACATACACCTGCTTCCAAATTCTTTTATATTACATAGTTACACTAAACAAATATTGTTTACTCCTACTAAAACACATTCAAGTATGCTAAATTTATAATAAATTACACGAATACTTAAACCCATTATGTTTATCGAACTATTGCAAGACATTTAACTGAAGAATAAATACTGACCTAAAACTATTACATACAAAATACCGATATACTAACTTTAGACACCCACCGTAGGTTTGTGACATTGGTTTCGTCTTCTTTTCTGATGGCAGCTCATTAACAAGCATTCGAATAGAATTTGGTAAATGACACTTATATTATACATGTTTGCCGTTATATGGATATGCATTTTGTGAAAAGGGATTATGTGTTTAATTTCATGTTGATTATAGAATATATGGATAAAATAACGTGAAGGTTGGGGAAGCCATTCAGTATTGTATAGTATGTAGCATCATTTTTCATAGTTTTTTTATTAATCGGCGTCAATTCCTGCTCTAGCGAAAATCATTTCGTCAGACGTCTAAGTATAACCAACACAACTGTGATTAAAAAAACTATACAGCTAGAATTCTGAAGTCAAATCATAGAACATAACAAATATTCATTCATCAGCTACACAAAAAGCACTATTTGTTTTTTAAGATTTCGTCCCACAAAGAGTTTTTGAGTTATCTGGATGCGCGCGCAAATATACAGTGAAACATCTTCACAGCAACATTTGGCGGAATCACAGACAATTGTTGCTGCTGATAGGTGTTGCTGTGCAGAGGTCATCATTGATGCCAAGTTAAAATACCCTATATAAAAATTATTTTAATTCAATATTACCTTATGGATGTTTTAATAATATCAAAGTATGGTATTACATATTCAAAATGTAGTTAATTTTTGCTGAAATATAAGAACTAAAAGAGGATACAAACCTACATAGTGTAATTTAAACACAATAAAAATTCCTATTAGTAGAATCTGATAAGTCTTAATAATACAGAACTTAATTAAGTAAACTAAGTAAATGAAACTGGGAACTTAGATATGAAAGTAGATAAATGCATTAATATTTAGTCACCTTAAATTGAAATTGTAAGCTTTAGATAAAAGTAATCACTGTCTTTTTCACTTCTTGCCAATTCACCAATAATTTTTTGTGGATTTAATAAACACTTCTTAGTTATTATTGTCAATGAACTGATAATATTTTTTCTATGAGCACTATTTTTAAACCAGGTTATCAGGTTTCTTTTCATTCTTAACTGGTTTCTGTCAAACAGACACATTAGCACCTATACTCAACCAGTTAACCAAGATTTCTTATCAATTACCAAAAGTGTGAAACTTCTCAAGTAGCCTCCAGGTGGTGCTCAGCAGAGGTTATCACAGCCTTTAGGGACATATTTGAATGGCTGTTTACATCTACACAGAGGAGGTGCTGCTCAGATGTTAATATGCAAGGGAAACTTATGGGGGCGGAGATTCAAAGGTTTGCTTGTTAGAGGTTGTTGCTGCTCAGAGGTGCCTTTTAAAGAGGTTTTACTGTACCCACAAACACGCACGCACACACCGGCACGTACGTACGCACGCACGCACACACACATTCATGTGTTTCGGTGTCAAACGGGGACACTTTATTTGACCACTATAAACGGAGACTTCTTCATGTTTGCGTCTTTTTGGATAATATTGCAATGAAGCTGATAGAAGCTAAAGAACATATGTATTTAGCTGAGCTGACATTATTTTACTTGAGTTAATATGCCGTATTAAATACCGACATTAAGTTAAATGTCGTTTAAATTACAGATATTGAGTTAACAGTCTCGACATAGATTCTATGAAAAAATTAAATACATGCAGACTTGATCGTAGAAATAGCAGACATTTAAGTAAATATTAAATTATCTAGAAACTTCATGTCTGTATTGGGCAAAAAGGCAAATGATTATCAATTGTATTGCTTGTCCAAATACTTCAAACCTTTTCCGGATCACAATGACGCCATTAACCAGATAACCGGATATGTACGTGTATCCGGATAGCAAAATACTATCCGGTCAACAGTATAGAATGCACATAACTTTGATTAAAAATTATCAAACGTCCGACTTCCGACTCTATCATTATGTGTTATCTCAATTATATATTCACGCACAACCTCTTCTCTCCCACCAGACAGTACTTTATTGTTTGTCACACTATTTATTGAAAGGCTCAATTGTAGATTTGTCTATTTTTAAGACGGGTTTTAGTTGCAGCTTCCATAAATACACTACCTCGAATTTATGCACATCACATTCTCGAACACCCACCTGAAATCTCAATTCATGAAATATGAATGCATATTTTTAAGCATAAAATCCGAAGATACTGAAATAAGTGTTTGCTGGATAACTAAGATAGCAAGACTTGTTTTAATTATTTTTTAGCTCAATCTATGCAAACGCGATCAATGGGAAAACATAACTACAAATGTAATCTAGCTTCATTTCATGGTCCAAATCAAAGGGAAGTATGTGTTTGCCTGTTTACGTATATTTTCTGAAGAATTCGAACTAGTTTTCAGCATGTTGGTAAAGGTTTATGTCTTTGCATTTTTCATACTTTCATAGTCAGTTTAATAAAACTATTAAATAATTAATCTTTTGTCCAAATACACTTCAGAACGCACCTCCGACATTTTAGAAACATTTTTTTCCGGAGCTGAAAGCTGCTGGATCCTTGCTTGTGACCATCTATATTTTAAGCTGCAATATTTAATTTGCAGTCCATAACAAGTGTTTCAACATAGCTATCATTGAGAACATCAATAAATGCAATCAATTAAAATTAAACATAGTGTGTTGATATCTTCTTGCTAAAATATTAATTCAAGATATTTAAATGGATAGTATAATTGATATTCCTGTATCCAAAATGTAAAATGGTTCCTTCGAACATCGAGTATTCATTCCTGAATTGTTTTCATTCGCACATCTTGAAAATATTGACAACAGAACCATTGAAACAAGTATACATAATTGCTTTGATAAGGTTGTCTGTATGCTCAGTATAGGTTTCATATGCTTAGTAAACACTCCCGCAAGTAGTACTATGTATCAATAAATGTCATCATGCGGTGAGTCATGATCAAAGAGCAATGAGAAGCACCTTTCAGTTATGTAGTTTTTCGTCGAAATACCTGTGATAAGTACCTGTTGTTCATGCGACAAGCCAGTATCAAAAAGCAATAAGGAATACTGAATAAGTGAGCGAAAATTTGCACACCATCCTTTTCGAATTATGCTGCAGGAATATTTCGTTGAAGTAATATATTGTGTATTAGCGTTTTTATGTTCTAGTATATTAAGTTTATGGTAAATGCATTACACTCTTGTTATTATCATGCTTACTTATATACATGCACAACAGTCAACAAAAAATAACAAATAGATTGTGTTACTGTGGAAATTTGCTTGTTATCATGCTTCGATATAAAGTTACAGAGAAAAAATACTACAATAAAGGGACAATACTTTTCTTGAACGTTATAATTTTACACTATGCCATGTATATAACATACGTATGAATTAAGGTTCAGTGACGATGCAGAATTACAGCGACCAAATCAGAAATTTATTTTGTATTGTTTGCAATTAAATAGGATGGTAGTAGTAAGTTCAAAAAGGCATTTATTGAAACCATAGAACCATAGAAGTAACATGATCGATCTTGTTTTTCACTATCAGAATAATTGTATAATACATTCCTGACCTTCATTGTAATATTGTTTTACATTGGCGAGACTTGACATTCCTATGTTTAAACTTCAGGAACAGTCTGAATTATAAAAATATAAGTGAGAAAATGAGTTCAATAAAGTAGAAAGATGCAGCAAATTTTAATGTTATCTTCGCATACACGTTCATACACTTTCAACTGTGTAAAGTGGTTATATGATTATTTGCCATGTTTGATTATAATTGACTTACTTGTAATAAATTTCTTGACATTTCTTGTGCATTTACTGCATGTTTTCACCCATTTGTAACAATTGTAGCGTTTAAATATAACTAGAAATATGTTTAGCTTAAAGTTTTTGTTCCTCTGATTGCAATGAAAAATGTAAAACAAATTTCTATTTCTGTTTATAAAAGGCGTGCGCTGCGTATTTCTACTTAAAACATAGACGTTCTTGGAATATGTTCGGGTAAAGGCTGAATTGAAACTGTGCAGTTGTGATTATTTGTATATTTCTTTATTTATTTTTGGTACTGCATCCTTTTTCAGATTAATTCAGATTAACATACACATGATTTTTTTCAATAAGCAATATATATTTTATTTTATGATCATCGTATATCTATCTGATCACGTAACAAAAAAATGAACACTTGATTTAACAGCACGGCACGACATAAACATGATAATAAATGTTATGAATAAAATCAATTCTAACTGGTGCTTAAAACATCATAAATTGAAAAAAACAAACAATATTAGACAACATCGAATGTGTGATAAAAATAATAATCGCATTATTCCCAAATCCGAATAAAGGAAAAAGGCGAATTTGTCATATAATTACATTTTACTTTCTGATTATAAAGGCGATTCCATAATCGAGTTGTTTACTACATTATATATGCGTGCCTGCTATTTGAAAATATTTTAAATATTTTAAATGGAACTTACGATATGTAATTTTAATTGTAATTTCGTAGCACGGTTGCTTATTATGAAGTTTAAACTTTCTTATAAGAGCTCAAAGGTAGAACATTCAGCACGAATCGAAAGTTTGTGGTTTAAATAGTTCCTTTAATATCATAGCTCTACCTTACAATGAGCGGGAAATACAGCATATTCAAATTCGTATCTTCCTTCATCATTGCTGTTTTAGTAACGTTAGCAATCTTCGACAAAACAATAAAGACCGTATTAAATATATACATACGTATTATATAAGCTGTAAAACAGGCGTATATCAGTTCAAATTATATAACAAAACAGATATTTATGCTGATTGTAAGGACTGTTCGTACATATGAGGGACACTTTATGGATTGCATATATTCCTTCATTAAAGAACGATTTTTTTAAAAAAATCCTCCAATTCTCTAATCTCTGGACTGGCGATTAACTTAACTTTTTGAAACTTCATTTCAAGAAATCTATACAAATAACACGTTTTGCATCAGTTAAATTTACTACCCAAAATACCGTTTTAGTAGCGAAGTCCATGCAAAGTGGCAGACATGATAAGACAAAATATGACAAAAATAAAATTATCATTATTCTCTGATACATGTGTCCATATAAACTTTTGATCTTAAATATGACGTTTTAACATGATCAATCTACCATTATACTTTAACTATGAAAACTCTTATCATCTTGTAAGACACAGCCACCACCCCTCTTTGTCATTTTAAATAAAAGTTTAAATAATTCCTGTTTGAGGGGATTCTAGTGTGCCTGCTAGAAAAAGAAGTAAGAGAAAAACATTAAATAGCGATTTTATCGAATAACTTGTCTAAGTACAATACTGTTTCTTGGTAAAACATGTTCTTTGTCGTTGTTTTTTTTTCATACGAGATAGATACATTTTTAAAGGACAACCGTACTGTTGTATAATATGCAAATGTGAATTTGGCGCTCATGTATTTGCAATTAATTTTGTTATAACGATACATTGTTACTGTATATTCGTCTATAATGAGATGAACTTCCAATCTTAAATGGCAACATCCGATTGATTTAACTTTTTTTTCAAATTTTTCAAATGTAAAGTGCATCATATATATTGTAATGTAATTCATTTATAAATGTGTACATTTAAATAGCAAGGAAGTATTCGATATTACTATAGAACGTCAATGAGTTGTTGATCACGAAGAGGTCACGTACAACTACTCAGATTCCATTCAGTTATGTTTTTTTTTTAAATATAGCGTATAAATGGGGAACTTAAGGCGACATATGTGTGTATCAATGTTTAAAATACTTGGCATAAACGGAGACCTAGCGGCTATAGTGTGTATGCCTTTTTGAAGAAACTTACGATAAACCGGAAAACGTGTATATGAGTATCATGTCCAAATCAGGTTTGTATATTGTGGTCCGTAGCAATGTATTTAACTGGGGACATGATGCTTTTTCTGCGAATTTCCTGTTATCTTTCGGTGCCTGTAGGATGGATTTCAGCAGTAGTACACCCGTGGACGTCCCCGGTTGAAGGTGTGTATTCATACAAGTGTCCCCGTTTGCTGTCAAATACATACGCACAGACGCGCGCGCGCGTACACACACGCACACACGCACGCACGCACATACACACATACGCACGCACACGCGCGCACGCATATCGTATATGTGCTTGCTTTATGTAAACTGTCGATACTTCCTTTAATATACTGTCTACCATCATTAGCTCATGTTATTTAATGGACTGGTGTCTTTAGACATCACAGTAACTGAAGATGTAAACATTCTATTTGATAATAACAATTTTCACATTGAAAAGAGACGCAGCGGAAGTAGATTGCGTGTAATATTTTATATACGGACGATGTTAATGCCAACGTATGGACGATCATGCTACATATATCAAAAGCAAACAGTTATTTACTTGGCAACTTGAAGTTTCACGAGAGGCAGTTGTTTCATTCCAGACAATTTAAATCTTTTGAACATGTATATTATGTTATAAATCTTAAAAAGCGACATAATGTTGTTGCAGCCTGGTTGTTAACAAAACTGTATTTGTTCTGAATAAGATGGGATGCAGCTAAAGAAAAATACAATTTCTAGTTATTTTAATTTATTATTATTATTTTTATTATTTTACAGAAAATATAATTTATTTCACGATAACCAGGCTTGCTCTCTAAAACAAGTAAACTTTAAAGTCTCTTCTATGACCGGCTCTTTGTGTCACATTTTTCAAGCACATGCAAAAAGCAATTAATAATAAGCTCCAATTAAACGTTTTAGAAAAAATATACTGTTTTCGACTTTAAAGTTGTTAAGACTATATATAAAAGTCAAAATAAAAACTTCACAAAGACGCACTAAATCATATACTAGGAAAACAAGACAGCTTCTGTGTATTTGTTTCGCATCGATTATTGTTCTTTTCAACCTGAAAATTAAGTTAAGATAGTAATGATGTTACTTTCATATACTAAGCACCCCGTGCAGTTGTTTTAATTACCATAATATTGGATCGAACTTGCACAAGCGTTTATGGTTGGTGTTAATGTTGTTTTCCAAAATACACTAAATTGAATACAGGTTTGAAGATACATTTGATATATGGATTGATAAGCATGCTTACAGTTCTCCTGCAATGAATTGAGAAAAAAATACACCAAATTTTAAAACCGTATTTATTGCATTTCCTACTGCTTATATACCTTTTCCTCTTTTCGTTAACCTTCGATTAATATCCGAATGCATGTTAAATTATTTATA
>CM017569.1:14256421-14461735 GCA_007844125.1 Sinonovacula constricta | reverse complement strand
GACTGGTGCCCTTCCAGATTATTGTGGTAATTTATCAATTATTGACTAAACATACAGGTTTTCATAGTTATTTTGCCTTTGTCATTGCTTATTACCCAGTCAGCTTTTTGTAGTAGGCAATATTATTAGCACTATGCAGTATACAATGTATTATAGCTCTTAACCCACTTCATTAATTTATGTTTGAAGCTCACATTTGTTTGTAGTTACGTTACATCACATATCATCAAAGTGCTATGAAAACAAGACAAATTGCTAGATACTGAGCAGCAGATAGTGCAGATCCTGATCAGATAACACACAGCAGGATCTCTTTGTTTTAATTTTAAAAACATGTGCTTAGCTGGTTAAAAGTTAGTTTATGCAGAAAAAAGCTGGAAATGAGGTATAAAGAGCTTGTATAAACTTGCCTTCATATCACTATTTGCAGTTTGTCCAGGCGATAACCAGAGGGAGAAATTTATATTAAAATTACCAAATTTATATTTCTATACATCAGTTCACAAGCTGTGTCTCTGATATTACGTTGGTGGAATTTTGAATAGTCCCCTAAAGTACAACAAAACCACATAATAATAGTTGTCTTGCCTTTTACCATTCTGTTGCATATGTGAATCTTAACATATATTTTAGATTGTTGCAATTTAAAATTGAGATGTTGATTGTGGAGATAAATCCTTCAACAAATCAATGTTCAATGTTTATGTCACTGCAGTGCCCAGAAGCAATATTCGCCATTGCCACAACTGCCCCAAGTGCAGACTGGTCCTTCCAAATGCAGCATTACTTCAGGCACACTTAAGGCGGAAACACAGTCTAATAGGCAACAGGTACATGACATTATCAGGGACCTATAGGCATATTCAGCATGATTTTTTAGATATTCTGACCTCGTCTAAATGTCATTCTGATCTAATTTAGTAAATGTCTTTCAACATTGCACAAGACAAGTGTTTTCTTATAAATTTACTAAGTCTTTTTAAAATTCATTAAACAATAAAAAACAACACTTTATTCTTTTAGTTAGAGCTTATAATATATTCTATTTTACTTTTAAACTTTTAAGAAAAAAAAATATCTTTGAAATGTAATATCACACCTTGAATTAATATTATTCAATGACATTTAATTTCTCTAAAAAAATACATTTATAATCTTTAATAAAAGTATGACATAAGTGAAATCAATTGAAATCCAATAAAAAGCTGTTTCCTTAATACTGGCCTGTTCTGTTGTACCCCTCAGGACTACAGCCAAGCTTCTTGGCAGGAAATGTTTCCGCTGCCATCTGTATTTTCCCACATGTGTGGCCCTTCTTCGACACAGAGCACTGACCCATAATGCAACAGCTGTCCAGTGCAGGGTTTGTGGTAGAAGGTTCCAGACCTCGCGAGAATGTCTACTTCATGAGAAGATCCGTCATCCTTCCACAACAGGCCAGTGTCCCTACCCAGAGTGCCATGTTAGGTAAAACTTGTGCAAGGATTTTTTATATAAGTTCAGTATTTTTCTCTGACATCAACTTTAACTGAGACACATAAAGTCACATCAGATAGGATCAGATAGTAACTTTCAAACATTGGATCCTATTAGATGTTATATAACTATTTATAATTACTCTTTATTTTTCAGAATTAAAAAAAGCCAAAAGGCATGTGGAAAAAACTGAATGCACCCTTATGTTACAGTCGCAGTATGTCGGATTCTATGAATGAACATGTAACAGGTTGAAAAAACATCGATTTCTAGTGAAAATGACATGGGACTGCCTGCAAGTCACAAAATAGGGTTATGTACTGTATAAAACATAAGCAATTTATACCAGGCATGAAATGTACTATAAGTTGAAACATAACATCTGTAATGAATATTACTGGCTAAGTAACAGATAAATACTGAATACAACAAATATGTACTGTATGAACATTCATATATTGGTTGTGAGGAGGAAACATGAAAATCTGTTTTTTTAGGGCATTTTTTTTTAATAAATTTAGTAATGTGTAAAATATGCTTAAGCTAAATGTTAAACAATTACGGTTACACAAAAATACTTCTTAAGTGAAAGTTTTGGAACTCACACAAAATGAGACCCCAACTAATTGATAGTGACACAAATAAATAAAATAATTATGATGAATATTAAATAGATAAAATGAATTATTAAATGGCATCAATATAAATAATGAATGTAAGGATTCCACCCAGAGGTTTTGTATGTGATTCAAAGGACTTAACAACATACCAAAATTACTATAATGACTACAATATCAGATAAATAATGCTATATAGTGTTGTTCCCATAGATGTATTTCTGAAATTACTTTTTTCAAGTATTGTTACTTGTTCGATGAGCACATTTCTTGTCTGCAAACCATATAGAATCATATGCTTTGTTTGATTTGATTAGGTTAAATTTCTATAAGCCATTTGTCCTATATTTGTACATCATTTAACATAATATGTTAGATAATGTATAACAATATCAATTTTAGGAGAAGCTTGAAGACATTATTGGAGAGCCATATGAAGGTACATCATACACATTCAGGTAGGTTGTCTTTTAGTTGTCTTTTTGTGTTTTATCTATGTATGGGGTACCATTTGCCAAGCTGGTAACCCCTCAATTGCACCAGGGGTTTTAACAGAACATCTTGAGTCCTACTCTACCAGTAATAAGCTTGAGGCCATCAATATGACCATGATCTGATCATCATGTCATTGCAATGTAACAAAAAGCATATTCTTTTGAAAGGGAAGCTGCAAGTTGACACAAAATATATTCAGTACCTTATATTCTTCCTTTTATCTCTCTGTGAAAACTGGATTTAAAATGAACTTCTCCTGTCCATATTCTCTATTTTCAACAAGAAAAAAGTACATAGTTTTCCCATTGGGTGGGTGTTTTTTTAAAATTTTGTTAAATAATATTTCTCCTTTATGTGATTATCTTTTAAAAGAATATTCAACACTACATATAAATGATATATTTTCACAAACTATGAGCCATCTTAATTACTGTAAATAAATGGAAGACAATCAACATTACTGCAATACCATTTTAGTTTAGTCAGTTTATTCAAATACCAACCCACAAGGAAGTAACATAATGCAATTTAATGGTAAGAGTAACATCCTCTTATAAATGAAATGCTTGAATGAGTTTATAAATATGAAATAGGAACATTATTTTGTTTATCCTTTGAAACAGTTTTACAACATGTCAAGATCTTAAAGGTTGTGCTCTAAATGCCCCTAGTTATTATGATTTTATGGAATTTTGTAGGATAATTTGGCATGATTTTACACTGATTTAACATCAGTGAGTTAGGGTGAATTTTCCAACACAGAAAGCTTGGGCAAACCTTTGCGCTTAGAATAAATAGATCATCTTGAATTAATCCTTGATTAAATGTGTTTATAACTTTTCATAGACATTGTTAATCTTTGATGGTTTTTTAATTTCCTTCTTTAAAAGGAGTAGGCTTGAATTTTTATTCTTTTTCAACAGAGTGCATGATATTTCGGAAATTTTCCCTAACTGCTGTGCTTTTAAGTTGATTACACATCAGCTTGCTGATTGATACAAGTCTTCTTCCTCCATTTTCAGAGAGCCTGTCTCGTTGTGAGGTGTGTAGCAGTGTGTTTCAGGATGTTGAGGATTTGAAGCACCATCTGCTGGCAGTGCATGCATCTGTTGATATGCGCACGTACACCCAGCGCAAAGATCGTGTGTTCCGCTGCAGTCTGTGTCAGCAGATGTTTCCATCCATTCGTGAACGGGACCACCATGTAGCAGAGGCTCACCCAGATGGGGCATTCATGTGTGAATTGTGTGCTGCTAGGTATGTATGTTTGAATATGGAGAATTATTTCAAATGTTGGTAACCAATGTTTTTTGTTCTTTATAGATCATCTGTTTGAAGAGGATGTATCATATATGATGTATTATCGAACTATAAGAACATAGAAAGAGTTTTTGACATGGTGGATAGTTACCTTAACTGACATTGCTGTTACACTGAGATGCATGCTGAAGATCTGTACAATTCAAGAAACCAACAATTGTAATTATGCAGAAATGATCCCATTACCATTTTTATATGCCAATTAAAGATGGGACATATAATGGGATTATCCATGGCGGCGGGTGGCTGGGTGTGAGGCATCCGGATATTTCTCTAGAGCATAACTCCCAACACTATCAAAGCTATAGACTTGAACCTTCATAAGTGAATAGATCTCATTGAGACAGAGTGCAGTGAACAAGGACCGTCACTCTGCACTTCATGGTTTTGGAGTTATTTCCCTTTGTTTAATTGTCTTTTCCAGAGTATAACTCAAACAATATCAAAGCTATTTTTTTATACATAGGTAGGTCTTATTGAGACGAAATGCATTGCACAGGAATCATAACTATGTACTTCATGATTTTGGAGTCATGCCTCTTTGTTTAATTTTCTTGTCCGGAGCATAACTCCTACATTATCAATGCTATAGACTTGAAACTTCACAGATGGATAGATCTCATTGAGATGGAGTGCAGTGCATAAGAACCGTCACTGTACTCTTCATGATTTTGGAGTTATTTCCCTTAGTTCAATTTTCGTACTTGATATTTGTCTGGACCATACATGTACATTATCAAAGCTACTGACTTGAAACTTCATAAGTGGATAGATGTTATTCGATATAAACGAATTGCAGTGCACAAGATCCATCACTCTGCTCTTCTTATTTTAAAGTAAAGCCCGTTTCTGCACAAATGCCGTTTCCTCTATGTTACATAGTCCACAATCATGCCAGAGTGCATTACACAATAGTTTTGTGTTCTACTTTTATTTCAGTTTTTCTTGCAATAACCCAGAGTGTTGTCCAAAACTTTGCCATACTGCATTGCACAATAGTTTTAAATTGCTCAATTGACGGGCATATTTTGCTCTGCCCAGTGGTACTTTTGTTCAAACATGACTTTGAGTCCTGTCCATTACTCAGTTATTACTGTGTACTCAGAATGCACAAAATTTTGCAAATGACTCAAAGCGTACTTAAGTCATTCACGCAAAAAGTGTTTCAGTGATACAGAACAAGCTAAAACACGCCTTAACCGATCGGCTTTTATTGCCAATTGGGGAAAATTTTCCTCATTTTTCTCCAATGTTAACAATAAATCAGGCTTTTGTTTATGGATAAATCACTTGCTCAATCAAACAAGTGTTCAGGAATTTTAACTTGCCCGAAATCAAAAGTATTTGTCCAGGACTTCGGGCAAGCTATTTATGACGAAGACTGGATTCTTAGACTTTCTTATAACATAAATGATTTCCACACTGTCTTAGACAAAGATTCAAATGATATAATCACTGGTCAACAAACTTTCCTAACCTTAAATGCTAGAATATATATGACAAAGTCCTATGAGCATTGCAACATATCAAAAAATTTGAAAAGGCACAGGACTAAGGTATTCACATGCAAGCTAAATGTAAAAGTGAGAAAAAATCTGATGAGTCATTTAACAAAAAGAGCCAACCTGACAGTTACAGCCTTGGAACAGTAATGTTTAATATAAAAAAATGTTAAAGAAATATTTAACTTTCATTATTTAAGTCCTTATCAATCTATTTCCCTGGTAAAAACTATATTTGGAGCAAAATTATTCTGAAAAAAAAAAGAATGCTGTCTTATTCTATTTTTTAGATTTCCTGCTGCAAGGCTGCTGGCACTTCACATGAAGACTCATAATGTCATAGACGGCTGCATGAAGCGTATTCAGTGTCCTGACTGTGGCAAATCTCTGTACAGCAAAAATCTCAAGAAGCACATTTACTTCCGCCATCCACAAACCATGTCTTGTGATTGTCATGTCTGCAACTCTCCGTATGATGGCAAACATATGATCGCATGTCGCACATGCAGCAAGCAGTTCTGCACCAAAATAATGCTGTTTGGTCACAACCGCATTCACCATGCACGTTCAGGACCACTGTATTCTTTTAAGGCAAGTCAGTCCGGCACCAAGCACAGATGTTTGTTTTGTCAAGAGATGTTTAGGACACAGCGGGAAAGGAACATGCACATGCATGAGAGCCATAAGGCTGAGAGGCAGAGAGTTGCAAGGGAGCAGTACACACTGCCATCAGTGTCAGACCACCTGAACTCTGTGGAGGGCATGGACTCAGACAACACACATGTCATACAGATAGGTCAGAATCAGGGCAAACAATACCTTCCAAAACTAAGTGACACTAGCTTTGGAGCGGTTATAAAAGAACTTGTGTATGTGATGCCAAAAAATTCTACTCTACCATATAAGTGTCTGTTGTGTGGACGATGCTTTGCTAAATCTAAATACATCCGGCTTCACATTCGTAGAGCCCATGTTAAGGATGAAGATCAACCATATAGATGTAAGGTGTGTGGATCTGGATTTGTGCGACTGACAGAGTTCAGGAAGCATTCCAGGGCCCACTCAGGTTTTCGGCCCTATAAATGCACCAAATGCACAAAGGCCTTCAAGCAGCAGGCAAACCTTATGGAGCATATGTTTGTCCATGAAGAAGTAAAATCATTTAAATGTGTCATCTGCAGCCGCACTTTCCGACAGAGGGGGGCTCTGAATGCTCACCTTAACTGCCATGACACCCTCAAGCCATTCAAGTGTATGTTTTGTAAAAAGGGCTTCACAACAAGGGGCGAGCTTTCAAGACATATGCAGAAATATAATCTAGAAGAAAGCAAGAATGGCGAGAAAAACTTCCTATGCCACATATGTGAACAGACTTTCAATCATTATCCTTTGCTGCTAAAACACATAGAAGAGCATAACCCTGAGAAACCATTCATCTGCGGGGTTTGTAGTCAAAGGTTTGGTTCTTACAATTCTCTGTACAGTCATAAATTGAAAAATGAACATTTCTTGGAGTCAGAGATAGAGACAGAGAGTATAGAATGGAGTTCAAGGAAAAGAAAGGTAAAAAAGCACTCTAGTAATGAAGATGTTGAAAGGGCAGTGTCATCTTTGGAAAATGGTGATACACAGATGTACATGGAAGAAATATCCTCTGGTGAACAAATACTGATATGTCAGCCTGATGGATCATATATTTTAGAGGAGACAATACCAAAATCAATTGAAGTTGTAGTGAATGGACTTGAAAATGCAGAGATGTATGTCACAGAAGAGAATACTGAGAAATCTGAGAATGAGGAGCTGTTATCTATAGCCAAACAATTGACTGAGTTGTCTAGCTACACAGAGGCTGCAGAGGTTGAGGCAGGACACATGATGGGTCATGAGGATGACCAGTCAGTAGAGGCAGCCCAGCTAATGAAGGCTGAGGATGAGATCATTAAGGACATGCTTGAGGCTGATGCTGTGCTACTGGCCAACATGGACCGACACAGTGCGGGCAGGAGGTGGCTGTATGATGTAGAGGCAGAGAAGACCCCACTTCTTCGAGAGACACTGCTTAAGATCAGCAACCCTCCTCCAACAGAGATAGACCAAGAAGTCGAGACAGATGAACATAATGAAGAGGTTGGTGAAGAGTCTGTGAGTCTAAGCAGTGTGGTTCTGACTGATCATAATGCAACTTATTCAGCTTCTATGACAGACCAGCTACCATCAAATATGGCAGAGTTAGCAGCAATGATACCCTCACTGTCACAGAATGAGTCGGTTACTGCATACCAAAGTGAAGATGGGACAATGATTTTCTTGTGTGTAGCAGAGCAACCAATGGAAGAAGTAGTAAAGTCTGATACGGTGGTGGAAGATGACAGACATGAATATGCTGAAAATCAAGTTGAAGGATTACCATTTGATGCAGAGATGCGTAAAGATATTCCTTTGGACTCAAACAATTGTATGGACGTCATGACTGAAACTGTTGTTGAGGCCAGCAATGAAGCTGATCCTCATTCAGAAGAAGGGGGTTATAGAAGGATAAACAATGTAGGGACTCACAATCAGCAAGTAAGGTTTATTGAACAAAATGTTGTTGAAGAAACCTCTGAACAAACTGAGGAAACCCTATCTGAGGCTGCATTTGAAGCTGAAAATGTGAAGATTCTTGAAACTGCAGTAGGACAGCTTGTTAATAACATAAATGTGGAAGTAATTGAGACAAAGACTGATCAAGCGAAAGAGGAAGCATACGAAGAGAGCCTAGTTGAGTACGAGAATGATGAACAAACATTTATTAAAGAAGAGATTCTGAATGAAAACTTTGCCAAGAGTATAGGAGAGAGTCGTATTTTTACATATCGCGGGCAAGATTTCCGATATCGTTACATTGTGGAGCAGAAACGACTGCAGTGTCTGGAGTGCGACTACCTGGTGACCACACCCAAATATCTGAAACTTCACATGTATCGCCATTTGTCCCAACAGAATCGTCGCTGTGCGTGCCATATTTGTATGAAACGATTTGTAACCAATAGCGAGCTTAGAAGGCACATGACCATCCATACAGATGAGCGGAATTACAAATGTCATATATGTCCAAAAGCTTTCAGACAGATTGGTCATTTGAAAGACCATGTAAAAACTCATACTAGGGATAAGATGTTTAAATGCAATCACTGTGATGCACAGTTTGTCACTAGGTCTAACTTGGTGGTTCACAGGAAGCGTAACCATGATGCTAACAGGGAGATGTTCAGATGTGAGGAATGTGGAGCAACATTTATGAACAAAGATGGTCTGAAAAAACATATTGGTGTCCAGCATACAGCTTTGTTTGATGGTTCATCAACCAGGAGGAGAAAAAACTCTGACCAATCAAAGCTGATGTGTGAGACCTGCGGTCTTACTTTTACATCCAAGAAATACCTCAGTTTGCACATGCGCAGCCATGGAAAGTGTGAAGTGGTGTGTGATGTATGTGGGGCAGGGTTTATGCAGCAGGATAGTCTGAATGAACACAAAGCAAAGTTTCATGCCAAGGAGAAGAAGCACATGTGTGAATATTGTGGCCAGACTTTCAACACAGCCCAGCAGCTGTCTTCCCATCGTCTGAAGCATAAGAAGTTGACAAAGGCAGTACCCAAGAAGAAATGGGATTGTAAGGTGTGTGGTAAACAGTTCAGTGCCAAAAGCTCCCTGGCTTATCATGGTGGAGTCAGTGAGAGGTGCAGGCTGGGTAATGTTGCCCAGTCTTCTGTGAATGTACCTTAGTTTTCTGGTGATAGTGTCTTTTTTGTTCTTATGCAGTGAACTGTTCTGGACTGACATTATCAGTGTGTATCTCTTTTCCAGAACTTCAAAATGGGTGACAAAATTTTTTCCCAAGTATTTAATACCATGTTACAAAATAGTTCTGCTGTTGTCCGTACCATTTGCCTAAGTTTGAAGAATAGATTTAGCAAATGAATTTAAAGGTGTACATTGAATATCATAGGAGTACTTGAAATATTGTTTAAAAATTACATGTACAGGAAAGCAAATGATATCTAGTTGATAAATAGAATCAGAGTCTATTTATGTTGTGACTAAACCAATACATCAAGTAAATTGTGTAAGTTCTTAGGTCTTCATCAAAAGTCATATATCCAGTAACTTTTTGTCATTAATTTTAAAATTTTACCATCGCATGATGTAACAATCTTTCATAATGCTAAATAAGACAATTTTCTTTTGGATGTAAAATTCTCGTACATATATTTCAAGAAAGAATATTATATGGTTATGTGACTTTTAGTTGTATTGCCATTCACCATGGACCAAGTATTATTTCAATGGAGCATGAGCTGGCTGTGACACCCTTTGCCTTGACAGTTTATGTTTAATAGTTAAGGGACAAAAAAAATAAAACTCAATGGAGGAGCTCAAGATACTCTTACTTGTTTCGTGTTTTCCTCACTTTTTAGTTTGACTATTATAAGAATAGGAAGAGCGATTCAGCACACATGAGTTTATAACAGCAATTCAACTCACATAAGTTTTTGTCTGTGCGCATAATGCTCAAGTGAATGTTTTGTATACAAGAATTATATATCGCAAGCTTACAATTTGAATAACTAGTGCACATTTTGTAAAGAAACTTTACATGCGTCTTCCTATTGATCATCTAATACAATCGAGGTTGATGGTAGATACTCGGTAAAAAATACTGTAAAAAATCATTTTTTTAACTTCTAAGAGCACTTGAGACTGCAAAACACACATAACATTGTCATGAATTTAAGTGAGCACTAACTTCAAAAAAGCTAAGTAAGAAGAATATTTAAATAAAATATATGCAAATACCTACACAAGACTAATACATTTCTACTATTTGGGAAAAGGAGAATTGTTTAGCTACTGTCCTGTCTTGTTTTTCAGTTGTGTTACTTGTTTTGACTGGGAACTCAGGTTTTATTGCAATTTTATTGTTTTACTGTGGCTTTTTTCATAAAGAAGTGACCTTTATTTGTTAATTATTTATCATATTCTGCATTCAATTAATTCTTTAATGTTAATTATGTGGAATTGTTACTACCACCATATTGATATTAAATGAGTTTAAACTATTTATTGTTAGTTATTTTTGTGTGCCAATTTTGGTTAATAGTAGGGACATAACGTGTTACCAGTTAGGATGCATTCAATTGTGGTAGTCAGGTAATAAGTAGTGTCATTGCATCATAATAGGAAGATTGTTTACATTATTATCGTCGTTTCCATTATTTCAGCAGAGTATGAACTATTAACTGTATCCACTGTGCTAGTGTTCAACCTGGGATATTCCCTCAAAACATTCACGGCAGTCGATAACAAAATATAGCAACTGGTTACTCGCTCGCATACTGTACAACCCAGTAGGCATATTGCTGAATCATTCTGGTGAAAATAAGATTCAATGAAATTATAATTAGATCATGTGATTGTAAGGACTGAACACCATTTACACATTAATTAATCAAACATTTTTTGTCTGCGTATATATCATTGATCTTATCTGGCATATTATTAATAGGAAAAGCAAATATGCAGGCTGTTTGCAAGGCAAAGAAAGTCTCAAAAGAATGCAAACCATTTGTATATGTACTGCTTATAGGTGTGTTTAGAATCAAAAGAATTTTAAAACTGACCTAAGTAAAGTCTAGTAAGGGTTGTATCCTTATTAATTACTATTGAAAGTTATCAATGCCAAGTAGTTAGAGACTGGCCGCAATAGCTCAATTGGTAGAGTGTCGGCTTGCAGATTGGGAGGTCGCGGGTTCAAACCCCGGCCGGGTCAAACCAAAGACTTTAAAGTTGGTAGTAGTGGCTTCCCTCCTAAAGCTCGGGGCTAAGGGGACAGCATTACTCGTAAGTGTCAGTATAATGAACCAGCCGGGTTCAGTCCCTGGGCACCTGATAAGTGCCCCTGTGCTATAATGATAGAAATGTCGCTGCACAGTATCGGCAAAAAAGCCGGCAAATCCCATCCCTTTCCATGTAGTTAGGAGCAAGGTGGGGGGTAGGGATGTGCTGGGGGAGGCGGGGCCTTATCTTTGGGACATGCTGGCTGTTTCCTTGACAATATCCTCTCCTACAAACAGCCCTAGCAGGTGACACACCTACCACCCCCACCTCAGCTAAAAATTTAATAACACTGGTTACTGTCTACTAGCCTGTATCGGAGACATAAAACCTGTTCTGTTGGGTGAACCCATATACACATATTGTAAGTAAAGTATTGCTAAAAATTATTGTGACCCTTGGTTATTATTGCTTCCACTGTTTTCAAAAATACTTTTTGGGGGGCAAAATATAAGTTTACATTTATGTATGATAAAAATAAGCAGACAGGTTACAAACTGATTTTTTTGCCGTGATTTTGTTTTAATTCTGAAAAATACCAATAAATTAACAATGAAAATCAATAAATAAACTTACTCAGATCATATTGCAAAAACTGTTTGCACTAATTCCTCACAATTTTGTTTTTGTTTTTAGTCAACCATACCAGCTCAACTTTGTTTTGCAGGATCTATATACTTTTTTTGAACATTTGGATAAAAAATGATCTGAACATTTGACTGCAGCAATGAGGGAATTTTGCCATCCCTAGTTAAAAGGGAAGTATCCCACTGACCTTATTTGTTGGGTTTATCATCCCACCAACAGTATTTCAGTTTTCTGGAGATGGTGTCCACTTGAAGCTGATATAGTGCTGCTTTCATTGTGTATAGCATGCCATGAACACCTGGCATGATACCTCACCCAGTCACATTGTCCTGACTCCAGTTGTAGAGCTACCCTTATATATGCTTGAGCATTTGTAAGGGAGCTTTACCACTAGCATTTTTAATGACTTTGGTATGTATACTTGGAGCCAATGCTCTACCAAATGTGCTACCAAGTCCGATCCACTGACCTTAATGAGCAAGGTTAAAGCCATAATAATGCTGGCAGATAAACTGTTTTCCTTTTTCAAAAACTTTTAAAATGGACTGTGTTTTACAAAAAAGGAAACATAATTGTAATTTATAAATTAAGGGGCTGTTAATATAAACATGTAACAAAAATAAAAATGTTTAATTGGCCCTTTTCAGTTTATTTAGTTGGGATCAAAGGACGAGTCAACCACTTGTTTTGGTCAGTCTCTTGTTCCATATACTTCTTGACTTCCATTGTTTCAGGGCTGTAAAGTTGTCAAAAATACTCTCCGAATTACAATCAAAATTCATTCACTTTTTCATTGCTTTGAAAAGAACAACAAACAACTGGAACATTTAGCATTGGATTACTTTATTTAAAAACTGTTGAGACAAACGTTCTACTACTGAAAAGTTCAACTTCTACATGATGTTTTACTAATTCACAATCCACAACAATTTACGACTGCCCAGAACAAATAAAAAAATCACCACAGTTTTTAGTAACAGCATGATAAAGTTGAACAAAATAATATTTCAATTTCTTCAATGCTTATGAAATATGTTTCAGGGAAATAAATATTGGACTATATGAACATTACTGCATTTTCATGTATAAATGAGCACAGCTCTAAATAAAAAAAAGTAGTTTTCTATACATATTCATATCAAGTAGTAGGTGTATGCAGTTTAATAACAATATTTATGAATTCTTAATAAGGAACTTAAATTAATATATGAACATATTTGACATATATGGATATTTTTAATAACCAATGTTCAACAGAATTTGTAAAGATGGTCAAATCAACAACAGAACATAATGAATACTCAACAATAAAATTATAACAAAAACTGGACAGTGAGCAAGAAATATTGAAAATGGACGGATATCAGACTTGGAATGTACAAATAGGTCAAGATATGTATATGGCAAAAATGGCTAAAGTAGATGAAATAAGAACCTTGAACTTATAAAGCTGAAGATTATTGTTCTAAAATCACCTTAATGTAAAGCTGAAGATAATTGCTTCTAAAATCACCTCAATCTGTCATCATTTTGTAAATTTTCAATTAGTAAACATGCATAAACACAATTAGACAGAAGTCTACAAAAAGTTATTTCTTTAGTCTCAAACAATAAAATCATTTTCAAATTAAATTATAAAATAAAATAAAAAACTGCATTTCAGAAGTTGGTATCAAAAATAAAATTTGGTTCATCCACAGTAACTTACAAAACAACCATTTGATGACAAGTCTTCACAGTTAATGCTAGATCAGGTGAATATTAAGAATATTCATGATCACACTATTGACAAAAACCCAAAGTGAAGCTAATTAAAACGAGTTCAACATGAACTGTTTTATACTACTATCACACATAGATGGACGACTTGAACTTCAGGAATAAAAGCACTGCAAGCATTCAACTAATTAACATTTTCTCTTGCTTTGTATGTGTTTCTATAAAGATTTTTTCAGATGTTTAATTCAATTGACATCATAAGGCCACACATAGAGATGTTTTCCAGATTTTATGTATAAAAAACATTTTTTATAACTTTCAGCAGCAGTATGGTAAAAATTGAATGAATGGTACATGTTTGTGGTTCAGAATGAACAAAAAACTCTTTAAAACAGTAACATGTAGCTCTAGAAATTGTGACTGGCTTATGACACTACTCTTACAAAACAACAATACTTACAGTCTTTCCTTTATATAATGTAACTGTCATTTTTAAGAACCTTTAGACAAGTTGTTCCACAATAAGTAGCTTGATAGTAACCAGAATAATATAAAGCACACTAAAACAGTTTGGTTTCCTATTTCAAACACTCCCTCAGCAGTAATATAGCTTCATGCAGATCAATATAAATTTCAACAAAACTAAAGTTTCAAGTATTTCACATGAAGCTTGCACTGTCCAATATCTCACCAGAGTTTTGTCTACAGTCAATAGTGTAACTTATTCAATTAATGTGGTGTATGTTTTTTTGGTACATGTTAATTAGTTTGCTAAATTTGGCAACAACAGAATCAAAGTCACCCACACAAAAAGACAAATTAAGAATCGTAAACATAGTAAAGAATAACGTTGAACTCTGCAATCAACAACTAAACATCTAAACATGATAGTCAACTAAACCTAATCAAACCCACCTATTTCATAAATACCAATAGATATAATTATTTGTCCTTTCAACAAACATATCTGTGCAGTCTAAAGGTATACTTTTATATCTATCTTCAAGTATCAGATCAAAAACAGAAATGCAAATTAATAAAAAAAATGTGTTGAAGTTATTATAGAGGTTCTTTTGGATTAAGGTCATCCCAAATAGGAGTAAATCGCAATAGTTTTGGCCAGTCTTCTGTGCCATATACTTTTAATTTTGATTTGCTTAGTTCAAAACAAAACAAAACAAAAACATTGTTGTTCTAGAGATATAATGCTGATGACAGATAGAATAAAAGAGAATCTTTTCTAATTAATTTTGAGAAATTATCTAAAGAGGAGAGTTGAACAGCAACTAAAAATATTATGAATACCAAATAACTGCAGAAAGTGTGTTTTATATTTGTACTGAACAATGATAATAAAGCATATCTTAATATTTACATTTTGTACTGGTATTGTTAATATTTCAGCTGATTACTGCCTAACAATTTACCATCAAGGGGTATCGTCACTGACAATGATCCAACACCTGGACTAAGACAAACAAATAGGCATGTATCTACATGCTTACATAGAACTGAGGATATTGTCTTAAACAATATACACATACAATATGAATAAGCAAAATATACTAAGTAATTAACAAATTTTTCCATCTTAAACAGAACAAAAATTCTGCCTGGGTTCAAGGTTATAAAACTTAATGCCTAAATATGAGATTATTTTTAATGTTCTGATTGGTCAGAATTTGATCACCATTCAAATCAACCAATCTGATACTTGAAATTGGACTCTGATTCAAGCTCCAAGTTTTTAAAACTTGAACATGGCTGGGTTTTGTAACAATAATTCTTAAATTAGACTATTCTTTACTTCTGGAAATCCATTTATACATCTAAGAATACAAAGCTTGACATAACTATATGTTTCAAATTAATGTAAAACAACTGTGCAGTGACATCTGGCTTTGAAAAGTTGGGAACATTGCATATGACACTTATTACTAGCCATGTATCAGTATTTCAAATTTAATATTCATACAAGTGAAGGAACAAAGGAGAAAGATGATCTTTTGATGCTAGAAACTCCAAACTTGACTAAGGTAACAGAGAATGGTGAAAGTGGATCCAACATTTAGATGACACACATGAACTAATCTTAACAGTAGCACAATTGAGTCAACACATTTGATGCATTGTCATTTAATATTACTCATATTTTCAACTAAAACACAGAAACAAGCAAATACACTATGTAACAATAAACTGAAGACAGTAAAAAAAATTCAATATGTTAAGAAAAGACAAAGATACAAAGAAAACTAACTTATTGCAATTCAGATAATTGAACATATGTGTTTGTAAGTAGCATAGCAATCTACTAGAAGCAAAACATGAGAAGGTCACATGGTTAACCCTGAACCAGCTATATTGATAAATAGTCAATAATCATTCTTAGTTATTTGCTGGCAATGGTACATAAAGCTTGAGATTTAACAGCAAGAAAGAGCAGATCCTAATTAGACAGTTTACAGAAGAATTTGCAAATGAAAACGTACCTTCCATGCATTTATTTATGGAAGTTTGATCGATGCGTGCAGACAGGTTAAGAGTAAACTATGCAAACCATGGTCAATGATAGGTTTCTAAACCAACAGTTGATGATCATGTCATCACTGCACATGAAACTACTGGTAACTATGGTAACTAAACACCAAGCTGACAAAAGCCTCAGAATTGTCCACATCTTGCACGGTATGTAGGGATTAAAGGACAACTGGGGTGGATGAACCAGTCATAGCCTCCCCTGTCTCCGTGGCAACAGTCATGTAACCTTGAACTATGAACAGTTTGTGGTCACTCTCTTTGAATAATGCTACTGCATTAGGTCAATATGTCTTGATTCCTTTTGCCTCCATGTGGTCTGTAAGAACTTTGATAATTCGCTGGAAAGGAAAGTTTATAAAAATATAGCCAAGTACAGTACAGATATAACTTGGAACAGAAAATTAGAAGTTAAATACAACTAAACCTAGGTTATTAAGTGATAGAATAAACATATGTCTGTCATTGGCGATTAGCGTTGACTCAGATCTTCCTTATCCTGTTGGACACAATAACAGTCATTATAGTGAATAGTTAGAAGATGATGCATGGTAGCAGGATTTGTTTATTGGATTTACCCCCAACATTATTTCAGTTATTTAGAGAAGATGTTCACCTGAAGCAAATATAATGCTGCCTTCACTGTGTATAGCATGCCGTGAACACCTGGCCTTATGCCACATCTAGTCATATTATCCTGACACAGGGTCAACCAGTTGTCGAACTACCCTTATATTTGCTTGAGGTTAGCAAGAGAACTATACCACTACCATTTTAATGACTTTGTTATGTTGCAGCTCGGGATTGAACCAGGGGCCTCCCATACCTGGAGCCAGTGCTCTATCGATCTGGTACTGTGAAAATGTTGTAACATATCACCATTTTAAATCTTTAAAAAACAAATCCTATGCTTTACTTACTCTCTTCTCTGAAGACAAAGCCATATCATACGCTGTCTTTCCATACTGAAATGGGGAAATGAAATAAAAATATGACTTAAAAAAAAATCTAAAAAACAACACATCAGTTATCTCAAAATAAGAAATAATCTGCATCTACCTTAAAAAGATCAAAACAATTTAGCAAGAGATACACATCTGTTTTGTGTTTGTTTCAGAAATGCACACCAAGAAAAAGTATTTAAATATGTATATATTAATGTATTGTATTCATAAATCCCTGTCCTATATAAACATCTGAAATATCCTTTAAAGGGGCAATAACTCCTTAAAGTTTCATCTGATCATAATGGAAATAGCACGTGCACAAATTCCTACGACATTAAAAATAATTTAGAAGTTGCATAAAAGTTGCCACAAAATGTAGGAGAAAAAGCCCTGACCAAATTGTGTCCATGGACAGAAAAAATTACAGATGGATGGACAACCAGATTCCAGTACAGGAATATCCCCCCCACCACTCCTTCACTCCAAACATTGTTGTCAGAGGTATTATAATAAGATGAACAAAACAAAACAAAATAAATGGTCATGAGTCATAGCAAAGCCATTGCAAGTCTTCAGGCTAGGTAGCACAATCAACATGTTACTTAACTGGATGCACAGCTCCAGTAACAATAAAAACAATAGTAAAATAGTAAAAGGTGCAACCACCCTTTCAGCTACCTTACCAATAGAGATAGATGTTTTTATTCGTATACGTATATGCAGTGTTGTTGCTGCTGCTGCTATTGCTGCATTGTTTTGTGTGTGTGTGTTTTTATCTACATCATTAAACCACTTTCAGTTTCACAAAATACTGCTAAGAAAAATGACATACAAAGCATACCTCATTTTTCAACTTAATATCTGCATTTTTCTTCAGCAATATTTCTAGCAAGTCTAGATGTCCATTCACAATGGCGATCATGAGGGCTGTCTTGCCATCTTTATCCTGGGCATTGACCTCTGCCCCATTCTGTAGTAATGTCAGTCCAATATTTCTGTGACCAGATACTGAGGCTGCAAGTAAGAAGATAACAAACTAAAATGTTTTTGTAACCATTAGTACTCTACATTTGTTGATAAACTATCACAAATTCTTAGTTTCTGGCTTGCAACTACATGTAAACTTTACAAGTTCTGTTCTGGGCTGCAAACTGTGGAAAAACATGATCAGACAACACACAGCAGAGGTTATTTGTCAAATCCTGATCAATTTGACAAAGCAAGCCAAAAGTTGTTGTTTTTTTTAATTCCATAACTCCAAGCACGACAACATTCCTCAGTAATGTAACTTATTGTATTTTTGTTAGATTTTATTTCCTTTTCTGCAACAGGATAATGCAACTTATTATAATTTTTGGCAGATTTTATTACATTTTTCTGCAACAGGAGAATGCTACATATTGTAGAATTTGGTAGTTTTAGTTATATTTTTATGCAACAGGATAATTCAAGAATTAAGAATTAAGCATCATAATCAATATATTAGGGAGAATAACATTTTAAATGGATCAAATCTGTCTTTAAACTACATATAGGTCCATGATTTAAATGGACATTGCCAAGTGTACCCAATGGTGTTTGTGGTGTACAATAAACCTATGTCTACTCATGTTCAAGCAATCAATCTTTTTTGGCCTGATTTATTATCTGTCATACTATCAAACATAAAGGTCCATACAAAATTTAATTATTTTTTTTCCCTCCCTTCCATATCGTTTATATGGATTATCTTGTTATTGATTTTCTCACACCCCTTTTAGTGAATGTGTCTGTGAATAGTGATATTATAGTACCAGTGAGAGGCAATCAGTGTCCTTTGTCCGACTTTTAAAACACTTCTCCAATAACTACCACACAAACAATAATGATTATCAAGTGAGATTGTGAGATCAAATGGTATTTTTGGTTTTATAAATGGGCACTTTAACATTTATTTATTAAATTAGGTAAACAAAAAATACCTTTGTGATGCCCATTTTCTACTAATTATTCAATTTGATTTGTTAAAAAAGATATGGCCTATTTATAAAATACCTTATATTAACATGTCAGCAGAAACATGGTGTTTAAACAGTTGTCTGGATAGAGCGTAAATAAATAGAAACTTACTGAATATTTTTGTGCTGGATCATTTATTGAGAGTGAACAAAAACACATAATTTAAATAAATCTGATTTAAAGCCATTAATTATAAGTAAACTCAATACATTCACTCTAAGTGTAAATTAAGAACATTACAATTTTATTTTTTTATCAAATATTTTAATGCATAACTTATCCTGATTATATCATTTCGGGACTACTGCACAATAGCCAGCACTAAAAATATGGTAAATTGCACGTGCTACGTTGTTGTATACAATTTTGCATGCAAAAATTCTTTTCCATTATAAGGCCATTAAAGTTAAAAGTAAAGCCGAAATCGGATTCCTCATGAAAAGTTGGGTTAATACCATGGTATTAAATACCAATGATTTTAATTAGAAAACAAAGATCTACTCGATTTATTGTTTTATAGCGAAAGGAATTAATGAAATTCCATTGTTAGAAAGAATGCAAGTGCGCGAATTTTGATTGGTTAAAACGTACATGGCGGCTTTTGATTGGATGAAGGTAAGTAGAACAAAAGTCACGTGACATTATTTACAAACAACGACAAGGATTGCGCAATCTATTACAATGGTTAAAAAATGAATTACTACGATGTGTATGAGATGTGTAGAGACCAAATCAAGTTAAGAGAGTGCAACCAGGGGTGGCGAAATCTCAGAAAGGTTCACTTGTCCACGGACCAGTGGTTATAAAAATGTACTTGTCCGTACCAATGCGCTACTTGTCCGTACATTCATTAATAAAAACACAAGTATTTTAACAACAATGATTTAATAATCACTTAAATCTGTTAAACCATAAAACTATCATGTAATTACTTCATGTTTAGTCAAATTTATCATATCACAATTACGAACATAAACAAATCTTTTAATGCTTTTAGTCTTATGCTTCAGTTTGGGAAATAAAAGTTATTTTTGGGAATTTCAACACTTAGAAATTGGATTTTTTCACTTGTCCACGGACAAGCCAATTGAAAAAAGTAACTTGTCCGGGACAAGAAATTTACGACTCGGACAACTCGGACAATTGATTTCGCCATCCCTGGCTGCAACAGAAAGAACTTCTGGGAAATCTGGGTGGGTTGTGTGAAATTTGACAAGACAAGACAAATCATTCAGCAAGGACAGACTTTGTTGGAGCTGTTCAAATCGAAGCTGTGGCAAGAAATATTCTATTAGGCAAGACACTTGGTTCAGTCAATCTAAATTAAGCTTAGATAAAATTGTTAAACTTACGTATTACTGGGTCCATAAATATCCAAAACAATTAGTAGAACATGAACTGAGATTAGGAAGCAAACACACTACTGTTGACTGGTTTAATTTTGCTCGAGAAGTGTGTTTTGAAATTTTAGGAGACAGTGACAAAATCTGGGGTCCGGTAAAGACAGTTGAGATTGACGAATCAAAATTTGGAAAAAGGAAGTACACCAGGGGCAAGAGGGTTGAAGGGATTTGGGTTTTTGGTGGGATAGAGAGAGAATCACGGAGATCATTTTTTAAAACAGTAGAGGACCACAGTGCAGAAACACTAGTACCTATAATAAAGTATTACATCCTACCAGGCACTACTATCATAAGCGACTGCTGGAAAGCATATTCAGGCCTAAATAAAGAAGGCTACATTCACCTGACTGTGAATCACAGCAAAGAATTTGTGAACAGCGACACTGGTGCATGTACAAATGTAATAGAGAGTACTTGGCACGCTGTTAAACAAAGTCTTCCTAAAACAGGAACAGTTAAAACTTTATATGAAACCTTTGCAGAATATTACATCAGAAAAAAATAATTAAGTGAATCAAATGACAAGTTCTTAGCTTTTCTCGACCTGATTAGACGTGTATATCCGTACGACGTGAAAAAGAGAGAAATTTTAACCGTGCAAACAGTAAATAAGCCTAGTGTTGTCCGCAGTCTCTTGATGACAGTATAGATGACTTTGTGCTATAATAAGGTAAGTAGCGAAATTTTACTACATTTATTAACTTTTGTTATGGGCTGCCGCCCCCACACCCCCGTAAATTTAAGACAAAATCATGTGAATCGAGCGATAAAATAGATCTAGCAAGTGTAAACACATCCCTAGCAACGATCGTGCACCTGCTACTCGTCAAATGCGCATGCCTGAAAAAGTAAACAATATGGCGGAACAGCACCCGCTAAAGTGCATTCTAGCCATCATTTCCACTGGGAGCTGTCTCAACAGAATCTGCCCTTTCTAATGGTCTTGCAATATGTCAATTTAACCTTGCATGTAGTTAAACGCAAATCATTTTTATAAACAAATGCTATGCTTTAAGTCTAAAATCTAGTATGTGTTTTCCTATGGAACACTCCTTTTTTATATTGAAACAAATCTTACTATCTTCTATTCCAAATAAACATAACAATTTGAAACAAACTTGGTTTCCATGACAACCTACCACATCGTATTAATGGCGTCCAGCCAGAGTTTGTGTCCCTGAGATTAACGTCTGCGCCATCTTCAATCATGAAGTCGAGCAGTTTTACATTGCCACCATCCACTGCCCAATGAATAGGTGCTGAACCACCGCGGTCAAAGTCTGTGTACTGTGCACCATTTGCTCGAAGAATTTTTACCGCATCTAAAGAGCCAGCATAGCACCCCAGCATCATCCTAAACAGTGAAATAGGTAATATGTAGATATCATCAACAGCAGCAGCTGCATTATCTTCAATATCAACAACATTTTAACCATCATCCCCTACATACTCTTACACAATATAGGCATGATCATCATCATGAGCAGCAACAGCATTATCAACAAAATGATCACTGTCATCATAACCGTCACTATCATCACTGTCACTATCATCATCAGCATGATGATGATAATTATCATCATAACCATCATCCCTACTATCATCATCCCTGCCATCACAATCCCTACCATCACCATCCCTGCCATTACAATCCCTACCATCATCATCCCTGCCATCACCATCCCTGCCATCATCATCCCTGCCATCACCATCTCTGCCATCACCATCCCTACCATCATCATCTCTGCCATCATCATCCCTGCCATCACCATCTCTGCCACCATCATTCCTGCCATCACAATCCCTGCCATTACCATCCCTGTCATCACAATCCGTACCATCATCATCCCTGCCATCACCATCTCTGCCATCATCATCCCTGCCATCACCATCCCTGTCATCACAATCCGTACCATCATAATCCCTACCATCACCATCTCTGCCATCATCATCCCTGCCATCACCATCCCTGTCATCACAATCCGTACCATCATCATCCCTACCATCACCATCTCTGCCATCATCATCCCTGCCATCCCCATCTCTGCCATCACCATCCCTGCCTTCACCATCCCTGTCATCACAATCCGTACCATCACCATTCCTACCATCACCATCTCTGCCATCACCATCTCTACCATCACAATTCCTACCATCACAATCTCTGCCATTATCATCCCTACCATCATCATCCCTATCATCATCATCCCTGCCATCACCATCCCTGCCATAACAATCCGTACCATCACCATCCCTACGATCATCATCTCTGCCATAATCATCCGTGCCATCATCATCTCTACCATCATCAAAATTATTTGCATACTACCTTTGAAAATATAATCAACAAACAAATAATAGATCATCGTCAGCAGCTGTCATTTATCTTACGCTGTTTTCCCAGCGTCATTTTTCAGGTGAACGTCAGCTCCATGTTTAAGCAACAGTTCCATCTCCCTGTAATAATGAGAAAAAATTGACACAATTAGAAATAAACATTTGTAAGTCATCATCAGTACTATAAATATGCATAGCTGTCTGTGCTTCCATGTATATAACGCATATCTAACATCTGCAACTCGGAGTCCACCCTTTAGCTCAGTTGTTATGGTATTGATTTCTCACTCTGTTGGTCCATGTTCAAATCTCGCTCAGTGAATTATTCCATGCTATGGTTTGTTACAGCTGTCAGTAATAAGACATTCTGTTAATTAAGTTGATGTGCAGTTACACATAAAAAAACTTAAGTTTAAAAATATGGTGATAAGCCAAGAAGCAAAGAAGATGCATTTATCATATTGTCTTTGTATTCAAATCATTACAAAAAGATGCATGAGCCCTAGATCAAAACTAACACTGTTAATAATTTAGGACCATACTTGACTATGATTACATCAACACTTCCAAGCAATACTTACTCTGTGTAATTTTTCATGGCACATTGCATAAGGGCCGAGAACCCGTATTTGTCTGGTACATCAATCTTCACATCCCTGCAACATGCAACATGTACAAATGTTTCTTTACCATGCTACAAATACTAACTCCCAAAACTTTATCTTGAATCATGTGCTTACAGCTTGAAGCAAAGGTGCCAATACCCAATGACAGAGACAAAACAGCAAATAGTGCACACCATGAGGCATGACTGGGAGCTGATTGATGTGGATCTATACTTTTTGCTTAAGCCTTGTCAAGCTGCACTTAGCAGGCAAAAGTTTGAACACATAACAGATCAAGTGGGCTTTATCATCATAGGATTGCTTTTAATGTCTTTAAGCTCCATGTGTACATTGATCAGGGGCCCGTTTGTACTTCAACTCTGACCCTGTTGCTAGTCACATATTTATAATGTTTAAAGTTAAGACAAACAGTGTAGATCCTCATTTAAGCCAGCACCCTAATGGGAGCTGTCTGGTCCAGATCAACACTTTTGGCTAATAATTCTCTATTAATAAAGTATATTACCTTTAACATTATATATATTATTATATTACACAAGTAGCTTACAGCATTTCTACAACAAACTAAGCCCCTTTCTGATAAATGATTTTACACCACAGTTGCCATTACCTTGGGACAAACATGTGATAATAATTATTACTAATTAAGTTTTAAAATCATTTGTCATAAAACTGGTGCAATCCAAAAGTACCTTTAATAAGCATTACTAGTTCATAATAGGGCTTACATACCCCAAATGTGTATATATAACCAGACCCTGGTATACCAAAAGTTTAATCTTATTATTTACCTGTAACACGCTACTTTTGTTAACAACCTCTTTTCAATTAATAGATTTAGGTTTTCAACTAAATGAAAACATAACAAGTCATTTTGCTAAAGACTTATCAGAAAATATTGCAGAAGCTTGGGGATCTGGATCTATACAATTTGCCAAAGCATGATCAATTCCTGATTAGCAGTTTAAGAGCTAATAGCATTTAGTACCAGCTAGTTTAAGATTACACACAGTTTAAGATTACAGATTATAAACATCAGATAAACCAAAACAAGCTGATTTTGTTTATTTGTTATGATTATAATCTCAAATCTTTCAATATTGCAGACACATGCAATGATATAGGGAGACAAATCCTGCAGCCGAGGTATAATGCTTGGGAGATATTATCCAAATATTAAGATGTTAATTATTTATATTTGACAATTAAACAAGTTTTATAATCAATGCATTAGCAGCGAGTAAAAAGTAACAGCCGCAAACCAGACAATTCCTTTCACCAATGCCTTTGATGTGAAATGCAATCACAAAGTTAAAACTCCAGAAAAAAAAAATAATTATGTTACATTTTTATGTAAGGCTAGACCAGACTGACGCTTGATTGTATTGTCAAATGCAGAACTGATGGACATATAAATGTCTGCACTGCATGAACTTCGTGCAAGAGCAAAGCAATCCAGACTCCCCAATTGGAATGTGGTGCCTATGTGTGATTTAACTAGCATGAATCAATAATGACATAGATTCTGGCAGTAAACTAAATCATGAAGTGTGTTCAAGGTTTTTGTTTTTAACTTATTATCCATTTAATTAATGTCCATTTAATTGTATAATTTGGAAAGAGGATCAGAAAATTATGCAAGACAGTTTTTCTCAACTGGTCATCAATGTCCACAATGTGACTACATTGTTGTGCTATGCCTCAATTCTTGTGTATATGTGGCAGTGCATACATCAGTGCTTGCAGTACTTTCATCTAAGTGTTACCCTGTTCTCTGTAACATAGATTTAAGGTTTACAACTTGCGAAAAAACTTGCTTAAAAAAAATTTGAGGGACCTCTTCTTCAACATCTAACCAATCATGCTCCAGGGATGATGTAGAACTGCCCAGTTTTCCCTATCAAAATAATTAGGAAAACACAAGAGCAGTCATTGGACAGACTGCTACACTTTTCTCAGCCCTCAATAGTATCATGTTAGCTGTTTGTTAATCATAACAAAATGTTAATCAACACAGACAATAGCAATTTTAAAGGGGCATAATTGTGCCAAAATATTGTAGGGTTACCTGACCTAATGAAATGTTTTGTTTGTTGGGTTTATGGTCCCATAAACTGTATTTCAGTTATCTGGAGATGGTGTCCACTTGAAGCAGATATAGTGCTGCCTTCAATGTGTATAGCTTGCCTTGAACACATGGCATGATACCACACCCAGTCACATTATCCTGACACCAGGCCAACCATGTGTGGAACTTCTCTTATATTTGCTTGAGCATTAGCAAGGGAGCTATAACACTACCTTTTTCTTAACAATTTTGGTATGCCGCAGCCTGGGATCGAACCCGCTGTACCGGTTGCACTAATAGGTCGGGTATTTTTAACAATATTTGTAAGTTTTTAAATGTTGCTGATGTTGTGGAATGTTTTTTCATTGAAATGGATTTAGGTTTTGAAAAGGGTTAGTATTCTTAATATAAAGGGAATATTTCTGACAAAATCAGCAAGTTAACCAACAGCAATGCTGACATGAGGGTAATGGAAATAGTGCCATTTTCAATGAAAGTGAAGCCAATACTAGGTGTTCTGTTTGCACTGCAGTTACTCAGCATCATCCTCATACTAGTCAGTGGGAACATCTGAACTTTAGGTATGAATATAACTACACCAAAGTTACCTACCCTGAGTCTAGTATTTTCTCCAACATCTCCATATCTCTCCTCAATAAAGCCTTGTGTAGATGTTCTCCATTCAGTGGCTCCTCTGAAATAGTGTTCAGTGGTAAAGATTAAGACTGCTGTTTATAAAGTTATCAGTGTTGAATATCATAAATTATGTTTTACATTTTTTTTAGTGCTGTTCCCTCTGAAAAAGTAAAAAAATAGGATCATAAATCTGTTTGAATACAGGGTTGTAGTGTGTTTTTTAATACCTTTTTGCCTTATTCTTTGTACTCTTGCTTTATTGTTTTAAACCAACTAACCTCGAGATCGGACCATTTCATTTTATGGACAGATCTCTTGCAATCATCATTGAAAGTGTTGTTATACATACATGTACAGACATTTTGCTTAGGAGTTTACAATAAATAGCATATATTATATATTTCATGTACTGCAAAATATTACTTATATATCAATTTATTTATTTTGATCAAGAAATCTGGTAAAATATACATAATTTTCATTAGTAAATGTGGATAAGAAAGAACATTTTGTAAAGCTACAAATAACAGTAAAACAAAAGAACATTATAATTTTAAAAAGAAGAAATGGAAGATATCTCTTACAAATTATAGGCAACAAATATACCTGTAATAATTTTAGGTAGTCCCTCAATATTGTTACATTTCAATTTCAAGAAAGACAACACACCTACACATTTAACAAATAAATAGTTGTTGTTTTTTACACTGTATAAGTCAAGGTTGGTTCTGAGGTTAACATTAAGTTGGAGTCAGAAAATGTGAGGGTCAATGGACCGTCAACAACACACTCTGTAGAATGCAACATAGCCAATATAATTAGTAACAAAAATGATTAATGAAAACATATCATCTACATATTAGAAATAGGTTTTATGAAACATTTTGTAGAAAGTAAATGTCATATGTATGTGGTTAAATATGTAACAGAAAGTAGGTGAGAAATTTGACATAATAATAGAATCTTACAAAAATCTTGACCACATACAGTAGGTTTGATGCTGCATGTATGTAATAAAATGCCATGAACTCAAAACAACTTCATTGACAACATTCTGGTACAACAGAAAGATAAAAGAAAACGATTCAGTAAAAAAATGGAATTTAATTATCTAAAGCGCCACTAATCATTGCAGAATAAAATTAAATATGTTTTTTAAGATAAGCAATGGAAAAAACTGGAAGATACTTGAACAAACTGCAGATTATATTTGTCATTAAATAACAATAAACACAATTAGCATTAAGAAATCTGTCTAACTTCTTTAAAAAAGTCAAAGAGAAAATAGGTTTATGATAATAAAACTGCATTTGTTAAAAAATCAAACAACCTGTGCATGATCACACCAGCCTAAGTCTGCAGACCACTTCGTACCAACAATTTAGGTATTTTTCCCACTTAGATACAACTTTTGTTTACTTCAAATTATTTCCCTGATTAAACAAGCATGAATGTATTTCTATTGCATGTTTCAAAAGGCAATTTATAGAGATACAGGTACACTCCAAAGATTATAGATACAAAACTGACTGAAGTCAAAAATTCAAATCAGCATTCACACTTAGAGTGTTAAAGAAAAACAACACAATAGAATATTAAGTCAGTTTGAAGTAGAATAACTTCAGATTACCTTTTCTATTCATAGTTCAATGATTTAACAGTTTTAAAAGGGGATTATTTTATTATCAAGAAAGGTCAATACATTAAGCTCAGGCCTAAATCAGGTACACAAAACTGACTACGCATTTTTACTCTGTTATTCCCCCATAGAGTATTTAATTAAGAGAATGAAACTTGGTTGACACTGTATAAAACTTTATTTAACCAGGTGATTTATCCAGGATGACAATTTTAGGTGGTGCTCTCCTAATAGTACACATGTCATATAGATAACACAATGCTACCACACCAAGCCACCACAAGTTGTATTAATTATAAATATTTAATTATTACTTAATTATATTGATAATCCTAAATGTTTCTGAAAAGTCATCTTGATGGTTATGTTCAAGTCAAACGTTCAAAATCTAAAAGTGACCACACAGTAGGATCTAAAAGAAAATGTTTTGAATGGCACAGCTTAGAAATAAATAGTTTATAGTTTACAAATGCAACATACATTTTGTGATATAGAGGAGTTGGCTGAGCAGTCTCAAGTCAAATAAGGACATGGTGATATATCAATATGTGTGGGGCTTTGTCAGACATAGACTGATGGCTCCACAAACCAAAATCTGACTGCTACAGAACTGACTAAGTGAAGGCTTCAATAGCAGAAAATTCCACTTTCTCTAGCAGATCTCAGCCAATTATTATTCTATGAATTTACTTATACAAGATACTGACAAGTAAGTGCATAGGTAATATTGCAGAAAACACACAACAAAATATAACTGGGAATTGACCACTTGACTTCTGCAAACAGTCCAAACATAATCATGTTAAAACGTCCAGTGAAAAATATCAAAACTTTTTCGACCGTTTTATATACCTAGCTACATGTACAAACACTGAGGTTGATGATCACAATTTATATGAGATAAATGAATTCTTAAATAACTTTGATATGTGGAATAAGAGATTGTGTATTAAGAATTAAAAAACACCTATAACTATAGAAGAAATATCAGCGACTAAATGACTAGGAAGTAATAAGACGTTTTCTATAGATTGTATAATCTATGAATATTCCAAAGAATGTAATGATATACTCGCTAGGCCACTAGAAATTTTGTTTATTTATATTTTGAACAATGGGACATTCCCTCAGAGTTGGTCGACCGGTATTATATTACTGTTATGTAAACAAGATGATGACTCCAATCCAAATAATTATTGCAGTATTACAATAACAAGCTGTTTGTCAGCTTTTCATTGTTGTTATAAATGAAAGGCTAAAAAATGGGCAAATTACAATAAAGTAATTACAGATGCACAATTTTGGTTTAAGCAATATTATAGTACAGTGGATAGCATTTTCATTTTAAATTCACTCATGGAAAGACAATTACACAACAAAAACAAATTGTTTACATGCAGTGTGGACCTATGTAAAGCGTACGACTTTACTGACCATAATGCTAAATGGTTTAAGTTTATTCAATTAAGGCATCAACGATAAATTACTGTCAGTTATTAGGGGGATGTATAGAGAGGTAAAATTAGCCATGAAACATGTTAATACCCTGTCAGATTTTTTAATAGCGAGGTTAGTCTATCTCAAGGGGAAATAACCTCGCTAATATTTTTATCACTTTACTTGAACAATAGAAACAAGTTTACAACAAATAATGCGGATGTAACATTAGATGAGATATCTGTGTGCATTTTGTTATTTGTTGTTGACGTGGTATTGTGTTCGGAGACTGGCGAGGGCTCACATCTCTTACTAAACAGACTTTAAGAATATAATATAATTGTTATTGTCTAGACGTCTAGCTTTTTACTGTAAACATGCATCTAAATATAGACGTTCTTTAAATTCTTACAATATTTTTAGGAAGTATCTTTATTCTGCTTATGAATTGTAATGTGTGAATTTTGTTGTAAGGAAAAAAATCAGAATTTTAGTCTATGTTATTAACAAAGGGTTAAATGATGATGACAATACGAACTAGGTCTTACAGATTTACTGTAGAATGTAATGACTCTTACTATTTTTGCAATACTGTCTTTCGCAATGAAATAATAATTATTACTGGAATAATAATAAAACAATGTCCTCTTGCCATGCATTTGTTATAGAATTATTTAATTTTTGTTAAAAAGATGTTATTGTATTTCATTTTTAAAAAAAATAGTTTTGCCTCTGACTTAAGTTACAAAAGTCTTTTATTGGCTTATTGACATGTAGGTTGCTTTAACGAGAGGCCTGTCAATCTAGGGAGTGTAACTATAAACAAAATAACAAACTTTCTCAGTCAAGAAGACATTGTGTAATCGGAAGTAATCCCTCTAGATTATATGTTAACAACCGCTGAATCCCATATTTACATTTAGAAAATGGATTCAATCTTTCCCACTTATCATTGTTGATACATACATAAGCAATTAATGGCACTCAGAGACAAAGACAAAAACATACCACAGACACTCACAGACACTTTGTTTTATGTGTCTGTGCACACAACCAAATATTGACATTAGTAAGCAATATTTGCACCTATAGATTGCATAAATGGCTCAGGCATAATCTCTAAGTTGAGACAAATTTTAAACATTGATTTCAACCCTGTCAATCAATACAAGAAACAATGTCTTTTCAATTCCAGCCACTGAGTAGTTTATGCCTATGGAATAAAATCTTTTCTGGCAACAAAATGTGGACACAAATATAAAAAAGTCAAAATAGTTTTAGCTCTTAGCATGAATTGATCATAAATGTAGATTTAAATAGCCATCTCTTACTTAGCATTCTGACATTTATTTTAGTTGGCTGGAAATAATTATCCCAAATAATTTTTAATATGAAGTGAAGTCAGATGCGACCACAAGAAAGTTTCATACAACCAATAAAAAACTGACAGCTCTGTTGAGCTCAATCACCGACACAGCTTTATTGCAAATTAAATCTTGATCACCAACATAGCCATATTGTAACTTGAATCAACTTGGAATTTAATAAATGCAACACACATAGATATATTCGTGTAGCTGCCAAAGCTGATAAATATTGGAATTTTTATGTATGTCAAAGGAAACTAAACAGGTCAGTTTTGTCCAGACATGCTTCAAAAGTTAACATTAATATTGTTGTCTGTTTTAAGTATATGTTCAAGTGATTATATTGTGAAATGCAGATATACATGAAATGCACATTTATAAATGATCAACATGGCCTGGGAATCTCTCTCAGTGAATGAATGGGCAAAAGAAGGGAGAAAAAAATGTTATTTGAATGGGTGTTCTACTGGCTATGCATTGTATACTAGGCCTAGATATTTGCAATATCCTGCTCCAGGGCTCACTGCCTTCTCGGCTTTGAAATTTGGATTTACAGTCAGATCGTTGGGTGTAATGATAAGGAACTAATTCAAAGTGATTGTTGCAGAGCCGTTTTCTACAGTTCATCTACCATCCATCTAGTAACTGATCATTATTTTTGAATTTAGTGTATTTTTGTTAGTTGCAAGTAGTAATATGTGGAAAGTATTATACTTTTAATATAATGGTGTCTACAATCAGTTGTTAGTGAATGTGTTGTAGGTTTTGTCCCAATGTAAAATCTTTATTAAGAAGAGGTGGTTGTTTTGTGGCTGAAAACATACCTGCTTTGTAACATGTTGTGCAATTGATTAACCATGCAAAATTTAACATGACCATTATTTGCATATCCTTACATGCTTACAAGATAAAACTTACACTGTTCAATCAATGCTTATCAGTGCTTTGATAAATAGAGGATGAAGACAGCAAACAAATATCTGGGTAGAATCGCCAAACCCCCTTAGGTCAGCAGGATGACCTTCTACATGATAATTCATGCTCCAATCATCAGGACTCAAACCCAAAGCAATGGAAGACTCAGAGGAGTGTCTAGTTTATATATCAAATTGTTTGGCCACAGGTGCCTTTACAAAGAATTAAGTGCACGACTTACTGGTGGTGGAGACCTTAACATGAGCACTCCAGTCACTGTTACCAGAACTGTTCATCATCCTCATCCTGTACTTGTACTCTGACTGTGGGTCCAGCCCAGACACTGTGTGTCGCTTCGCATAGCCCCTGAAAATATACATAATTTACTGTAACTCCTTGTGATAAGTACACCCATCCTTAAAAGTTCATTGAAAAATGTCAAGATAATAAATATACTGTATACTGTAAAAGTTGATGACTAATAGTACCCCTTATTAATAACTCCCTTAACAAAGTTTAGTAGCGTTCAGGGCTTCAAAAGGGGTAGGTGAATATTTTCAGATACAAGTGCAAATATGTTTTGATAATATGGGACAAACACGGTCAAAATATGTATGTTTTATAACTGAAACTTCAATTCTATTTCACAGTTTTAACTATTTAAGAGAAAGAAGGTATCTTAGGGAAGTGTGCAAGGCAGGTTCCATTTTATAACAAGAGACCGTCGAAGACAGGTGATGCTCACTGAATGGGTATTGGCTGGATTTTGCTTCAAGGTTACAGTGTGACCTTGACCTTTAAGGTAGAGACCAAAATTTTGCGCATGACAATTTTTCTTGATATCTTGAACATTTCTGTGAAATTAATTTAAAATATGGATGCAAATAACAAAGTTATCGGCCGGATATGTGGACACTGTGGCCTTAACCTTCAAGGTAGCAACCCTAATTTTGCACGCAACATGTCTTCTTGATAAGGTGATCATTTCTGTGAAATAATTTTAAAATTCAACAATAAATAATGAGGTTATGGACCGGACACACTTTAGCTTCAAGGTCATGTTGTGACCTTGACCTTCAAGGTTGTGACCCAAATCTTGCATGCGATATGCTGTCTCAATATGGCGATCATTTCTGTGAAATAATTTTAAAATCGAATGATAAAATAACAAAGTTATGGGCTGGACACGAATGTGGGATGGACGGACAATTGGTCGGATGGACAACGCAGCAATATATATTTTATAAGGGGAGCATAAAAATGAGATGGAAAGAAATTAAAAATACACATGCAGTTAACTTGCATCAATCAAAAAGTTATGAAAGACTAAATTAGATGTAGAATCTGTAGATTAATGAAGTTATTCAAACATTTCTGTCAAATCAAGTATGCTGCGACAAATAGGTCCTGTTCTGTTTTTCTGATGCTGAGTATCTACCTCTTACAGAAATGTTTATCTGAAGCATTTTAACATCACTGTTACAGAGCCAATGTAAGAAGAAATGTATTTTTCCTAAAATTAAAGAAATATTTTATTTTTTAATGGAACTATAAAAGTTTATTTAAACAGATGAACATAAGAATTAAGAAGATCTTCCATTCAATAAAATATTAACAGTAATTTAAGTTTAGGTACATCTTTAAAATAAGTTTTGCATATTTAATTGATCCAATAAATGGGACAATCTGTTGCAAACAATACACCATTGATTTGTTTTCAAGCCTTATTGGAATCCACTTTCCAATCCATTATAATCTCATGTATTCCATTTACAAACAAGAATCCTCCCCCACCAAAGTGTTAGGACCTTATCATGCTGTAGTTAACCCTTAGTGAACTACAGTTTATTAAAAGACCATGCTAAATTCTCCAGTTTCTTTGCTTTAATATTGTATGTTACATGTCTAGGTTCATATACTTATAAACAGACTGAGCAGGAAAAAGTGCAGATCCTGAGCAGACAGCTCTTCCTGGGTGCTTGCTGACCTGGATCTACACTATTTGTCTGTCTGAGCAGTTCATGAATATCAGGATAAGAGAAAGCAACTGAATTGTTTTTATTGTTTTTGTTAGGATGCAAATCAATGTATTGACAATGTGAGGACGCAATGAAATTATTGACCACCAGACATCCAACTCTCTCAGTTCTAGAAATGTTTTAAATGTTTTCAAACATGGTTTTAATTCTAGTGCACAGTTTACATGTGTTATTATAATAGGTACTTATAGTTAATTTATTATAATTAACCCGGTCCTAGCCATACACTCAGTACAGTGTTAGTTCAAGGTATGGGTCATTCCAGATTCAATAGTATGGTATGGTTCCCTTGCTCATGAAGTTGTCAGGGTTGATCCACAAATGTTCAACCCTGTGTCAAGATAATGTGACATGCCATGTTTTCATGCATTGCTATATACAGTGTATGCAGTACTTTATCAACTTCAGGTAAACATCTATTATAGATAATTGAAAGAAAGCTGATGGGAAGATGAACCTTACAAACAATTGTAATTAAAAGGGGACATTGTCAAAAAATCTTATTTTTATATCTATATTACAATTTCAAAATGATTACAAGGGTATATCTATTAATACAAGGTAACAACAACTGATAAATCTAATCCCCTATCTACATGAGCCCAGTAAAAATATCATAACATAAAAAGTAAATAATGTTAGTGCAAATAGAACTGTTTTTTCATTAATAAAATTATCCATGGAAGTAAGCCATAAAGATAACTTGAAATGCTGGAGAGCACTTGCAGAGTTTTCTCTCAGATTTTTATGCACATCAAACAACTTGAAATCTATTTACAAAGGCATAAAAACACCTGTTTAAACATTTAATATCTTCTTCCTGAAACACCTTCCAAAGAGCCACACCATTGAACAAGAACAGATGAATTCTACTATATTAAAAAAAAAAGAATTCCACAACTTTGATGATTCTTTTTTAAAAAAAAATTCCATTAGAATGTCTTCATGGATATAACTACTCGTACAAATAATGCTTTACCTGCTGAAAAATAATCTGCCATAAAGCAGGTGTAGACCCAGATTTGGGAGCTGGCTGATCTGACTGCATTTACTGCATGTCTATTATCTAGCAATATATGTATAGTTAACTTTGAAACACAGTGAAAGTAGATAATATAAAATTCATATGGATCATGAAAAAAGTAGAAAGTTTAAGAATTTTAAACAGGCATGTGACCTATTTCAGATCAATATTTTTAGCACTTCTTATCCTTCTTCACACTAACTAATCAGTCATAAGCAAAGAGTGTAGATCCAGATCAGCCAACCTTTATTGGAACCTGTCAGATGAAGATCATCACGTTTTGAGGCTAAATCTTTGTTAATACAACATTTTTACATCAAATCGAAAGCTAACAATTAATAACTTAGTATTTGTTACACTAAATGCATCATGATAAGGGTTATCATGCAATCTCCATACAAATCTGAACCAAAGTATGCGTGTATGGTGTAAGATACACAAGTGTGTGTTTTTCTGCTCTTGATTATGTAATAATGGCATGGGGCAGGGATGTCATCAAGTGTTCAGTACACACTCAACACCAATTAAAGCAGAAAACCCCATAAAGAGAACCTTCACACATCAAAAGTGAAGTAGACAAAAGATTACAGGTCGTGTTTTCATGAATAAGGAGGTCTGTTATTCAATACAGGAATGGGGTTTTAGTGTACATTTAACTGTTCAAATATTGTTTTTTCCTGTAATAACTTCCTTTTTTTAAATTAATTGAAAGTTTAATATCAGTTTATATTTATGTATGTTAGCCACTAAAATGACAATAATATTGGACAAAAGATTTTTCTTTCTTACAGGTCAAAATCTTAATTTTGCACAAGACAAGAAAAAATGAATTGCTGAAATGGGAGAATGTACACATCCATGTCAATTACTGTCTTGATTAAATCTTATGTGCTCTCCGTACTCACAGAAGAGCATAATCAAATGACTGCCACTTAAACTAACAATATAGTCTATTTAATAACAGCACAACAGGTCTTTTTTAGGTTGCCATACTCTCAATCTAATCAACAACATTACTCTAATCTGTGTGGTTTAATTAAAAGACCTGAAGATTCCACAACAAGACAGAAAGCTTGAAAGTAAATGAAGCTAATTGCTTGCTGTGTCCACTGATAAATGGTCAGCTAATCATGTGAACCCTAGTAACAGCAACAAGAAATTGATTTGTAAAACTGTAATTGGTTAAACATCTGTCTTTATCTTGTAACATAAAAAAATCAACAACTAATAACCATAAATCTTTAATAGAGGAGTTCAAAACACTAGGCATGTGCCCATTTTTGTTTTAACAAATTAGAACCCACAGTTTAGAACTTGCCACTTTGAGGGGGCCAGCATTATACGCTTTTAATAAGCACATGGTGCAAAAAAATGCTGGTTTTAAAGGTAAAAATAAACAATTGGAAAATGACCGTGTGAATATTCAGTGATTATTTCTGAAAATATGATAAATATCTTAATCAGCTGCTGGAGAAGGCAGAATGGATTTACTCATATTCATTGATGAATGGTTTGAAGACATATAAGGTCATCCAATGGTTGATGTAGATTTGTTATTTGGAGTGTATTTGAGTGCTAAATCTCATATACAGATCTTGGGTGTGCTAAATGTATCACAAATACAGTGACAGTTATGCAATTTTATTGCACATATTCAGATTGTTTCACTCATCAGATGAGTCTTATAACATTATTGTCTGAAATATCCTTAAACAGAGTATTTATTGAAAACATAACTTCTTTTGTCACCTTATATATATGTGTGAACAACAAAACACTACTGTTTCTACTATTAGTCTCCTGAAGAAAGATTCTTTTTGTTGGGCTTATCGTCCCATCAAAATTATTTCAGTTATCCGGAGATGGTGTCCACTTGAATCAGATATAGTGCTGCTTTTACTGTGTATAGCACGCAGGGAACACCTGGCATGATACCACACCCACTTACATTATCCTGATAAGGGCCAACAAGCTGTGGAATAAAGAAAGTTGTTATGATCAAAAACAGCATAAACCCCCTAATTAAAGAAATGTACCGCACCTTTGATCTATGATCATTTGGCTGATGAGCAAAAACAACAATGAAAGCCACCTATATAAAGCAAGATTCTGGGGCAGAAGTCATAAAACTGTTAGTTTATAAAATGGGTAGGATGACTGATTTCTAGATTTTCATCTAAGTTTTACATGCCATCTTAGTTGTTTTAAGAGTTGTGGTGGTTAGTCAATGTGATTTTCATTTTATTAAATAATTTGTATAATTTACTCTATAAACACAAATAACTTTAATGGAAATGTTTTTATGAATAGGCATAAAAGTGTGTGCATATGTACATGTGTAATAGCTTGATAGAGACAACCAAAGAGGCTCCTATCATGGGAACAAGTAGAACTACTGTGTGACTCTACCTTTCATTTTCAATCCTATCAAGGGAACAAGTACAACTACTGTGTGATTCTGCCTTTCATTTTCCATCCTATCAAGGGTACAAGTACAACTACTGTGTGACTCCGCCTTTCATTTCACATCCTACCATGGGAACAAGTACAACCACTGTGTGACTCTGCCTTTCATTTCACATTCTACCATGGGAACAAGTACAACTACTGTGTGACTCTGCCCTTCATTTCACATCCTATCATGGGAACAAGTACAGCTACTGTGTGACTCTGCCTTTCATTTTCCATCCTACCATGGGAACAAGTACAGCTACTGTGTGACTCTGCCTTTCATTTCACATCCTATCATGGGAACAAGTACAGCTACTGTGTGACTCTGCCCTTCATTTCACATTCTACCATAGGAACAAGTACAGCTACTGTGTGACTCTGCCTTTCATTTCACATCCTATCATGGGAACAAGTACAACTACTGTGTGACTCTGCCCTTCATTTCATATTCTACCATAGGAACAAGTACAGCTACTGTGTGACTCTGCCCTTCATTTCACATTCTACCATAGGAACAAGTACAGCTACTGTGTGACTCTGCCTTTCATTTCACATCCTATCATGGGAACAAGTACAACTACTGTGTGACTCTGCCTTTCATTTCACATTCTACCATGGGAACAAGTACAACTACTGTGTGATTCTGCCTTACATTTCACATCCGACCAAGGGAACAAGTACAGCTACTGTGTGATTCTGCCTTTCATTTCACATCCTACCATGGGAACAAGTACAACTACTGTGTGACTCTGCCTTTCATTTCACATTCTACCATGGGAACAAGTACAACTACTGTGTGATTCTGCTTTACATTTCACATCCGACCAAGGGAACAAATACAACTACTGTGTGACTCTGCCTTTCATTTCACATCCTACCATGGGAACAAGTACAACTACTGTGTGACTCTGCCTTTCATTTAACATTCTACCATGGGAACAAGTAGAACTACTGTGTGATTCTGCCTTTCATTTCAAATTCTACCATGGGAACAAGTACAACTACTGTGTGACTCTGCCTGTCATTTCAAATTCTACCATGGGAACAAGTACAACAACTGTGTGACTCCGCCTTTCATTTCACATCCTACCATGGGAACAAGTAGAACTACTGTGTGACTCTGCCTTTCATTTCACATCCTATCAAGGGTACAAGTACAACTACTGTGTGACTCTGCCTTTCATTTCAAATTCTACCATGGGAACAAGTACAACAACTGTGTGACTCCGCCTTTCATTTCACATTCTACCATGGGAACAAGTAGAACTACTGTGTGATTCTGCCTTTCATTTTACATCCTACCATGGGAACAAGTAGAACTACTGTGTGATTCTGCCTTTCATTTCACATTCTATCATGGGAACAAGTACAACTACTGTGTGATTCTGCCTTTCATTTCACATCCTACCATGGGAACAAGTACAACTACTGTGTGACTCTGCCTTTCATTTCAAATTCTACCATGGGAACAAGTAGAACTACTGTGTGATTCTGCCTTTCATTTCACATCCTATCAAGGGTACAAGTACAACTACTGTGTGACTCTGCCTTTCATTTCAAATTCTACCATGGGAACAAGTACAACAACTGTGTGACTCCGCCTTTCATTTCACATTCTACCATGGGAACAAGTAGAACTACTGTGTGACTCCGCCTTTCATTTCACATTCTACCATGGGAACAAGTAGAACTACTGTGTGATTCTGCCTTTCATTTCACATCCTACCATGGGAACAAGTACAACTACTGTGTGACTCTGCCTTTCATTTCAAATTCTACCATGGGAACAAGTAGAACTACTGTGTGACTCTGCCTTTCATTTCACATCCTACCATGGGAACAAGTACAACTACTGTGTGATTCTGCCTTTCATTTCACATCCTACCATGGGAACAAGTACAACTACTGTGTGACTCTGCCTTTCATTTCACATCCTACCATGGGAACAAGTACAACTACTGTGTGATTCTGCCTTTCATTTCACATCCTACTATGGGAACAAGTACAACTACTGTGTGATTCTGCCTTTCATTTCAAATTCTACCATGGGAACAAGTAGAACTACTGTGTGACTCTGCCTTTCATTTCACATTCTACCAAGGGAACAAGTACAACTACTGTGTGATTCTGCCTTTCATTTCACATCCTATCAAGGGTACAAGTACAACTACTGTGTGACTCTGCCTTTCATTTCAAATTCTACCAAGGGAACAAGTACAACTACTGTGTGATTCTGCCTTTCATTTCACATCCTATCAAGGGTACAAGTACAACTACTGTGTGACTCTACCTTTCATTTCAAATTCTACCATGGGAACAAGTAGAACTACTGTGTGACTCTGCCTTTCATTTCAAATTCTACCAAGGGTACAAGTACAACTACTGTGTGACTCTGCCTTTCATTTAACATTCTACCATGGGAACAAGTAGAACTACTGTGTGATTCTGCCTTTCATTTCAAATTCTACCAAGGGAACAAGTACAACTACTGTGTGATTCTGCCTTTCATTTCACATCCTATCAAGGGTACAAGTACAACTACTGTGTGACTCTGCCTTTCATTTCAAATTCTACCATGGGAACAAGTACAACTACTGTGTGATTCTGCCTTTCATTTCACATTCTACCATGGGAACAAGTACAACTACTGTGTGATTCTGCCTTACATTTCACATCCTACCATGGGAACAAGTACAACTACTGTGTGACTCTGCCTTTCATTTCACATCCTACCATGGGAACAAGTACAACTACTGTGTGATTCTGCCTTTTATTTCATGTGAAATAATTATACACTTCTAGAAGTGCATACACATTTTATTCTTGGAAGAGGTGAAAGGCATTTCTAGTCTTAACCAAAACCACAGACATAATCTTAGATTAAAATGAAGTTAAATCTGATAACAAGCAAACAGGTAGCTCCAATAATTGAAGGGTGATAAAGGAAAAAGGCTTAATTAAAACACAATTAAGATAAGTGTCATATTGACTAGCTTTAGACAAAGGATCATGAATATCTAACACTAAAACACACTAATACTTATTCTTTCTTAGATGCTCACTACCTTCATAATTATCTATAAATGTAGTATCAGATTTTGATTACACTGTCTTCTCCAACAATGTGACAGGTCATCCACAAACCATTTAGATAAGGTGCAATTAGTCCACAAATTATTTACAGAAACTTATGTAACATTATTTAAATGTCACTAGTAAGTATAGGCACTTTTTACAAGCAATGACCACTTGCTTTAAAGTAAGGTTGTTCAAACAGTACTGTCTGGTGGTATGTTTGTTGTTATGGTAACATCACACTGAAACAAATATGGTCATAATAGAGATATCCAGCAACTATTGGCCCAGTAAGACCCAAAACATACCGTTGCACCAGGGAATCATATAATGTTAAAAATATCTTTAAAATAAACAAGTTATCTGTAGTCTCATGCTTCAGGACCGAAAAATAAAATATAAAGTCATTATACTAAAATAAACATTATATTTAGCACACACTTCCCATTCTAAATATTCCATTTCAAGGGACTTTTTAATATTTCTATAAAAAAAAACACTGGAATAATGGGACTATTATTTTTTTTAAATAAGTTTTCTTTTAAGAACTGCTACATTTACCTAAATTAACTCTTATCTGGGATCTGTGACATTGAGATGCTAAACAGTCACAGGAGTTATGAGTTGGCAACTTCACCACTGCGTCATGAGCACAATTTAAGATATAGACATATTCACAAATAGGTAAAATACAGTGTATTTATAATTATCTCCATATATTCAGTTGTCAGCAAGTCATTGAATGCCTTCCATAAACTTACATGAACCATGACAGATTAATCACTTCAATTCTTTTTCTCTTTTCCTCAACCTGATAAGTGAAGAATTAATAAGTATTATTGAGGATATTCTATGCCAATCATTTTTCCAGGGGTCTAGGTAAGAGTTTTCAAAATATCGGATCTGTTTTAAGATTGCTGTTGACTTTATCTGTTTTGCTAGTGTTTACAAAATACACCTACACATCTAGGATCCGTGCCCTAAATAAGCAACACTCAAGAAAGACAAAAAAAGCACAGCTGATTTAAAGACCGCATTAAATCAATTCTTAACCTTTTATTTTGTTTAACCTTTTTTTTTTTATTTTACCTTATTATTCTTATTCGTTGGGAGGCATATTTTTACACCCCTTTTTATTTTTTTTTTATTTTACTTTTTGTTTTTGTTTATATTTAAGTTATATTGTACATAAATATTGGGTTATATAATAACTGGTTCTTTGTTATTTTCTTTTGTTTTTGTTTTGTTTTCAGAAAGACGGTACACTGACACAATGATCATCATAATAACAAGATTACAGACAAATGACTGGGAAGAATCACCAGCACACCGCACTTCAGTTGGGAGACATTCTCATAACAAGTCCTTAGACTTGACTGGAGACTACAACTATGCATTTAGAGACTATAGAGTTAGAACAGTTAAGTACCGTAAGTCTGTTTTGAAGGAATGGGGTGGGGGAGGGGAGGGTATCATATCATAGACTGATGAAGATTTTATGAAAACATTATAAACCCAGACCAACTAGTATCAGGAACTACACTATTTGCTGCTAACCCATTATCAGTACATCTTTTTACCTATGTATGAAATTCAGTTAGCTAAGAATTTAGTATTATTCAATAAAAATGTAGGGTTTATGCAAATGAAATGCTGCCACGAGTGATCGAACCTGCATCCTCCTGGGAAGTACTTTTCTACATTGTGTGCAACAGAACCTTTGACAGATCAATATGATACCCAAACTAATGTGAGAAAAAATAATGAAATTGTTTTTTAAAACAATGTACTTGTTTACAAAAAGTTCCTACAATCTACTTGAAAAAATACCAATTCACCTACTCCACCTGTATTCTATGCAGTAGAATGTGATACAAAATGTCATGGCATTTAGACAAGACTGGGGCCAGTATAAGACTGCATAGAAAAGTCTATTGATAGAGTTTGTTTTAAAGGTCAATACTCAAATACCAGTTTGAAGTTTCACATCACTATGACCTTCAATGTATGCCAATGGACTGTAAAATTGGTTCTAAAGATGTTTGTTTCTGCTGGAAATATCAGACCTTGGATTAATCTACTTGCAGTATCTGCCAAGGCAATCTATATACCAGTAGCATAAATTGTAAGTAACCAGATTTAAACTTCCAGCTAGTTGGACACATGGCAAAAATAAGGCTTGTATCACAATAACTGGTGCATGAATCTTAATTGCTCACATATGGTTTTATTCAGTTTAATTTACAAAACTTAAAATAATCTAGTTTGTCAATGTTAAAAATAAGCACACCCTGTTGGAGAAGATACTGGATTTGAACCAGCAGCTCCTGGCTATCAGAGAAAGAATACTCCCATCAGAACCAATGAAGGTTTACTAGCCAGGCATGTTAGAGTTGGAGACCCACATTGGCAGAAGTATTTAAGCTGTCTTGCTATAAGCCAGAGGTTGTACCTTGCAGTCATTAATGTGCATCTTCTTTAAAATTCAGTCTAACTAGCCTTAACTGACCATAAGACATACATTTTAACAAAATATAGTTCTTATCATGCAGCATTTTTTAATAATCAATATTAAATCTCAAAATACTTGCTGGCTACTGTATGCAAAATTTACAAGAGATATTGATAAAAACAGCAAATAGTGCAGATCCTGATGAGACAGCTAGATCCCAGCTTAATCTTGATCAATACCAGCTTGACAAGCTGGGACCTATAGCATAATTATAAGTCTACCTCATGTAAACAAAAATGGAACAAATATGTTCACATATGTATTTAGCAAGTTTATTTAAAATTAATCAATATATATTCTTACAGTGCCAAATTTAGCAAATTTTACAGGTACATCATTTAAAGAAGACATCATGAACTAAAGCATAATTTTCTATTTACAGTAACCAATGTACTAAATGTGTTACAAACATTGACATGAGAATAAAATCAATCATGAAACCCCACACTACAATAAAAGTAATGTCACTTCATTACAATCAGTTATTCCTGTCATTTCCTGTCAGTAAACCGAATGTGTGTGTGTGTGTGTGTGCGTGCGTGCATGTGTGTGTGTGTCACAGTTTGTATGATGACTCAATTAATCTTAGACAAGACTTAATCAATAATTGAACTATACTGAACTCAAAAGACCCAGTTGACCATATTCAGGAAAATACAATGTTTCATCACATACATGGCTATTGGTTTACACACACAATTACCCTTCAATAAGAATTTTGTTTCTGTTAGCTCGCTTCCTTCACCAGAACAAACATGTTCATATTTTTGATGTTCACCTTTACTTGTAGAGGAACACACCATATAAATGTCTGGTTAGAACCACCAGCACACAGCAGGTCAGCTGGAAGACCTACTCACAAAACAGTTCTTGCCCCTACAAAGGCTCAAATGCAGTGAGGTGCTCAGATATCCATAGCTAACTTAGAAGACATTTGTGTCTTATTTACAAAGACAATTCAGTGATACAAAAGATACCATATCACATCTAGATTTAGAATAGAAGGCATATATATATATCAATTATATTTTTTGTTTATTTCGAAAATCATCAAAAAAAGTAACAAATTCATGTTTATTTCAGCAATTTATAATGTAACTGTACACTAAATCTGGTAAGATACTTGTACAGAATGGAAAATTCACCATGAGACCCAATCAGACATTGCTATCTGACTATGCAGCCTTGAGTTAAGTAGTGCTTAAGTTTTAGTATGAATCATTTATATAGTCTACACTAAAGGCTGGTGTGACAGAAAACATTCATCGAACAAATAAAACAAACCTTCAGACAAGACTTATTGTTACAAGAGGGCCATGATGGCCCTTAATTGCTCACCTGATGACACAGGCTTTTAGTAGGCTCAAATCTGGCATCAAGTAATTAACAGTTATTTACTTTAGAAATCTTAGGTAAAGATTGGACCATTAGTGTGGCAACTGGGTTAAAAACATTTTCTAGAATTTAAACAAGTAACCTACTGAATCCACATACCCACTTCAAAACATATGTTAGATTTCATACTGGCAAGCATGCTGGCCAAGTTTGGTGAAGATTGGGTCATCAATGTGGCCTCTTAAGTATTTTCACAAGGTTATTCTAAAATGTGACCTAGTGACCTACTTTTGACCCCACGTGACCCAGTTACAAACTTATCCAAGATTTGATGCGAACAAACATTCTGACCAAATTTGGTGAAGATTGGGCTATAAATGTGGTCTCTAGTGTTTACAGGTTTTTCCTAAAATTTTACCTAGTGACCTGCTTTTGACCAGAGGTAACCCATTAATGAACTTATCCAAGATTTCATGCAGACAAACATTCTGACCAAGTTTGATGAAGATTGGATAAAAACTGTGGCCTTTATTGTGTTAAGAAGCTAGAATGTTGTCGACGGATGACGAACAACGGACGAAGGACGACGGACGAAGTGGTATCACAAAAGCTCCCCTTGAGCACATTGTGCTCAGTTGAGCTAAAAACACTCTGTAAAGCTTGGCTGTAATAATGTAACCACCTGATATCTTCATTAACTTGTCATTTTCATTGGCAAAGAATATGAACATCTAACAATGGCATGGATTTTGAAAATGTAAATGTTAAATTCAAATTCAAATTCATCATCAATAGCTTTTTTTAACAGAGAATTATACACTTTTTCTATTTAATGTAAAAAAACAAACATGGGAAGATACTGTTTGATCAGTTACAAACAACATACTTTGTACCCTAAGTTGTTCTGTGAATACAGGAAACTGGTCAAGGTATGATAAGAGTTTTATATAAATCATAAATCAAGTCAATCTATAACAACCTAGCATCAAGTCTATAACCCAAACCAAGTAGCCACTAATAGCCTATTACTTATCAGCGGTTAGCAGGTTGACAGTACTGATCAAACAAAGGTCAAGATACTGTCCTGGAAAATACACAACACCACAAAAAAATGAGCACCTGGCCTACTTCAGTGTTCTGAATGACCTGTTTAGTTCAGATGATATTATTCATTTTGTGACCGTTGAAGTGCTTTTCAAGAACTTTGGCCACCTGAACAAGACTCCATACAATAACTGTCATCTTCCATCATTTAACTCCAACTTGGTGAGTAATGTACTCGGCTATGGCTCAAAAGTGATGGAGCAGATCACTCAGTTCTCACCTGAAGCTGGCTACTGCTTGATTAGGATTTGCTTGTTTGGCAGCAAAATGTCAAGTTCTTTTCAGATAAATGTGCATTAAGTTGTAAGACAATAACAAAGAATTTGTATGAGTTGTTAGAATATGCAGAAGGATAAGGATCCAGTTGCAAATGACAGCTACGTATCTATATAATGCTGAATTTAATATGATTCAGACGAGGTAAGAGCTACTGTTTAAATATTGACAGTGCTTAAAACGACCATGACAATGATCTTGGCGTTAACATATAAAATTTGATGCACTGTCTATTAAACTCTTGATATGTTCAGCACAAATCGACCATGCTTAGGCAGATAGTGAAGATATCAATTGGCTAGTTGAGACTGGAAACTGTCTGATCAGGCTGTTCTGTACTATTTGCTGCTAAGTTATAAATTATATGGGTTGTAACATATGAAGGAAACTGTTCTGGAATAATGAAGGAATTTAGTAAGGGTTATTAACAAGTGTAGATTGAGAAGGGTTAAATGGAAAGATGATGCCTACTTCATGTGTAATAAAGAAAGATTCAATGTGTTCAATCGTTTTTTGGTCTGCTAACATACTCTTATAGCACACCCTTACTTTGCAAACAGTATGCAAGCATAATTTAAACTATTTACACTACCCAAGAAGAAGAAGAAGAAAGAAGAAGAAGAAAAAAAGACTGACTTTTATAGTACTTGCCTATTATATTTTAGAAGCATTTATAAAGATTCAAAATCTTTTGAAGTTTAAACAATCTCCAATGCTGTGGCTGTTTGATAGACAAATTAGAGTTTTCAGGTTGCTACCATGTTTTTAAAACCATTTTTAAGAAGACCACTTCATTAAAGTTACAAAAAAAATATAAGCATATCACCAAGAATTTATTGATGGACAATATTTCCTGACAATTCTTTCTGGTCATATAGAAGTAGAGCATATGCATATGGGTAAGCTAAAATGATGTTACTTATTACCATTACTTTTTAATCAGTAATGTATACACAAGCAAACAGTCCAATAAGTGCTCCGACTTTTACAAATGTGAAGAAAATTGTAGGAGGCAATATTAACTGTGGGACAGATGTACAACAAAACTTCAAAATAGACAAACAGCATTCATAAATTTGAGTGTGCTATGAAGTCAACTTTATAAAAATCAATCTGGTTCATGAAATAATCACATGTTTGGTACATCAAACTGGAGTAATCAGACAAGCAGGACTAAATACCTCAATGAACAAACTCAATAAGTCCAAAACCAGAGACAATTACCTAAATGAAAACTTGTCTTAATTTTTACTAGTCTAGAACAATAAGAAGAACCTCACTGTGTGGGTTGAAGTCCCAGTCTGAGCAGTAACTGTAAGGAGGTCTACCTGTAGATCTGCTGTGCATGGTTTCTAGCAAAGTATGAGTTCTGAAAAGTGTTATGAACCTTTCCCACCAATAATAACTGATACTTACCAAAGTAACCTCGATTTGTTTCACTTTACATGTGTGTATGACAACAAAAACAAGATGCCACAAAACCAAATGTAAATGACATACATGTAAGGAGCATATATGCTGGTACATTTAATTGGTTAAATCATGAATGAAATAGACAATATATATATACCGCTATCAGCTATTTTATGCTTCTTGATGTTAAATATAAATTTCATACCATGTACATGTATAATGCTAAGGATATACATAAATGTCAATATTCAGCAAAACATTTGTTTTTACTCATGTTTCTGCAGGTTTTTAAAGCTTCATCTTATCTGCCATAAAGTATATAAACATTCTGTGAAAAGACCTAGAGAATTTTCCAATAACTTTAAGCAAGATGATAATACATATAACATATCCCATAAGCAAATAAAGTATAGATCCAGACCAGCCAGTACCTACTGGAATATTTCTTATCAGAATCTGCAATGTTTGCTGCTAAGTCCTAGCCAGAAGTCTCTCCTGAATTGCTGGTAGTTACTAATTTTTATCCAATAACAATTGTGTAGTTTATAACCCACAAATGCTTGTAGTTATTTACTTATTAGAGGTAGATGCAATTGTAACCAGACATACTGCTAGAAAACTGGAGTCAAGGGTGCAGATACTAATCAGGTATTTGACAATGGAAGCTGGCTGATCTGAATACACACCATCCGCCTGTGTCAGGCTTGTTTGTGCATATCAGGTTAAAAATTAAGTCCTGTAATCTTCTAATCCCCACAGTCCAGCACTCCAGATCATGCAAGGATTAATTGGACATGAACAGCAAATGACTGGCTGAAGTTAATCCTGCTGATTGTAAGAAAAATCAACCAATAGTACATGTGAAATTGACAAAGTATAATCTTACACTTTCAGAAGGTGAAAAAATTAACAATAGCTCTACTACACCAGCAATAACAACAACAAAATTTAAAAGAAATACAAAAAGTATATATAATGCTGTGGTTTACTTTTATACTTGCGTGAAAATGACCAAGAACTAGATTGATGGTTACTAAATCAGGACCCACAGTATTCGGGAACACTCTCAAAGAGCAGGAACTTCCCAGTTTGACCACATTGTTACTGTGAAGCACGTACTGGCATGGTCCTGGTCAATGCTTGTTCTCACATAACCTGGTTCTTCCCCAGCTGTGTAATGATCACAGCCAGTAATGTTACATTACTCTTCTGTTGTGCATGGTGACAACATATTTGTACTAGAGGATAATAGATTTGATCAATTTCTATTTTTGAAGATTCCTAGACTGGTATGGATCTTAAACTATTGTATCTATTTATTGCTGACGTTGAAATTCAACTTGCCAAAGTCCATAAAATTTCAGTAAACTTAAAAACTGCAATCTTGCCAAAAATTAAGTTGCAGGCTGTTTGTTGATCTGCTTACACTAGCTGAAAAATTTATCCTTAAGGATGCATCAGTTTCAAACTTTCTAGTTATGAAATATTTGTTGTATGCTTTCATGATATGCAGTCATTAAAATTGTAAACAATGCTGAATGAAGGTCCTGCGACTAGAGACAAAATACATATGAAGTGTATAACTTGTGGTTCTATTTGTCATGTACCTACATGAAACTGTGATTAAGTATCTTTAATATTACCAACTAAAGACCCTGTCTCAAAATATGAGGTCAAAACTTATTAATCTCAGGGCATGGGGATCAAACCTAGCTGATGGCTGTTTCGGAATCTCTCATTTCTCCTCAGCTAGCTGGCCATTACAGGGAGTGATAAAGAACCCAACCCATCTTGAAATCCATTTCATCCAACATTTGTTTCATCCTACATGTGTTTATGAGCAATGCATAATCTTATATCAATCGTTACTTACAACTATATGCAAAGGCAACATGACATATTGGTAGAAACTTTGCAATAAATAGACCTCCTGATCAGACAGTTTCTTATGGAAACTATCTACACTATTTGTCTAACTCTGATCAATTTGTACTTAGCAGGTAAAGTGTTTCAGACAAATCAGATGAGGTGGTCCTGAAATAATATTGACAAGGGGGATTTACCTAGGGTCAAGTACATATCACTCTGCTATACAGACTTACAACTTAGTGTATTGGCTCTTAGACTAACATTGTAACTGTGTTGGTAATGGAACAGCTAAGCTTATTTTGAAGTTTAAGAACAAAAAAAAATAATCACAGCTCCATAGACATTAAAACTACTAAGCTTGACTTGCCATGTGTGCATTTTCACAATCTTCACTGGTCTACAAGTTCCTCTACATATAAGTACATATATATTTTTAGGTAAATAAGTATGTAAACAGTACACAGTTTGAAGCTTAAAATAGGTTTAAATAAACAGAAATAAATATAATATTTTTATTAAATATGATAGCCAGACTTCATTTGGGCTATTTAGAGTTTGCATCAACTTCAGAACTATTAAGATTGTTTAGCATTTATATTTACATTATGCAATGGACCTAAAACCCACAGATAATTATAAACTCAAGTAGCAAATTGATTATGAAACAAAATAATTTATGTGTTTACTAAACCATGAACATTTTTCTTTTCTTTGAAGAGTTTAACTAAATTAGTTTGGTTTTCATGATCTGAAGTATCATAAATGCTTAACAGTTCATTTACAAACAACAATGGTGGATAATATAGTGACAAAAGACTTCCTGCCAATTAGCCTTTAACTGAACAAGTGAGCTAGTGACCTGTCATGTGTAAAGGTTATGTTACAGGCAACTATTAATTAGCCTGATAAGTATGAAATAACAAGGCTTTGACTGACAGTGTTGATTAAAGTGTTTTGCCAAAAAATACACAAGGAAAGCATTGATGCAAAGTATCAAAGGGCGACGTAACAATGACAATTAATATTTATTAGAAATTTAGAGCTGACTGATTTTAATTATTAATTAAACAATAAAATCGCTGGAATAATTTAATTCTGGTATATAAGGCTACTTATATGTACAATCCTAAAAAAGGGACAAACATGTCTTCATTAACAAGTATAAATGTCAGATGTACATTAATGTTTAGAAATTTAAAAAGTAAAATATCTTGTTTGTGTGGAAGTTACAAACAAAGAATAAATACAAATACATAATTAAAAGAACACCATTTACCAAATTAGAACTAGTATGTTAAGAAAGTGTAAATCGCGGAACTTTCAAATTCTGAACACCTCACCCATTTTCACTCGCCTATTCTCTAGCGAGAACGAGAATGGCTGAGGAGATGGGCTTGCAAGTGCATTTTTATAGTGTCGCCAATAATTAATTAACAATCCTAATCAATAATAAAAATAATTAACATTTGTAATTGATCAATATTTTTTGTCTGTTTAAATGTTTTGTGTGTTATATTTATTGTAAAAACAAAGAAGAAAAAAAGACACAGAAAAAAAAAATGATTTCGACGGGATTCGGAACGCCTTGTTCATTTTCCCTCGATCACTCTCTAGCTAGAACGAGAAAGTCCGAGGACATCCTCTCGCATGTGCAAAATTTTTCAGCATTCCAATAATGACAAAGGCTGCTATAATATGCTAGAGAGTCTCCTGCAAAATAGTTACAGATACTGATCAGATAGTTACAGATACTGATCAGATAGTTACAGATACTGATCAGATAGTTACAGATACTGGTCAGATAGTTACAGATACTGGTCAGATAGTTACAGATACTGGTCAGATAGTAACAGATACTGGTCAGATAGTTACAGATACTGGTCAGATAGTTACAGATACTGGTCAGATAGTTACAGATACTGATCAGATAGTTACAGATACTGATCAGATAGTTACAGATACTGGTCAGATAGTTACCGATACTGATCAGATAGTTACAGCTACTGATCAGATAGTTACAGATACTGGTCAGATAGTTACAGATACTGATCAGATAGTTACAGATACTGATCAGAAAGTTACAGATACTGATCAGACAGCACTAAGCATGCAGGATTATGGCTGATCTAGATCTACACTAGCTACCTAAGCTTAATTAAGTCATGTTTAGCAGGCTGTAAGCAGTTCTAAATCTAAGTTCTGTGCTTACAACCACATGCATTTAAGTAACAAGACAGCTGGTCATTCAAAGTGAATGTTTCACTACTCTGCTGACAAGGAAAGATTCAGGAGTATTTGTAATACCTTAATAAACGTTGACAGACATACAACCCTGACAATGGCCTAAGATAAGATTTCTTATACATCCAATAGCAAAACATAAAGATGTCTCACAAAGATTAAAAGTTGAACCAGCAGTGCTGATCAATCTTAAACCCCCTATCATGCTACAATTGTTAGTTGCCATTTATTACTTAATTCTATGTTGTTCCCTTACAACTTCATGCATAGGGAACAAGATACAATGGCAAAGAATAAGCAGCAAATAGTGCAAATCTTAATCCGACACAAGGAAATGACTGATCTGGATTTACATGACTGGGCTCTGTCTGAGCAACTAGTGCTTGACAGGCTTACCACCCCAGTCTGATCAACTGGTACTTGACAGGCCTACAACCCCAGTCTGATCAACTGGTGCTTGACAGGCTTACCACTCCAGTCTGATCAACTGGTGCTTGACACGCCTACCACATCAGTCTGATCAACTGGTACTTGACAGGCCTACCACATCAGTCTGATCAACTTGTACTTGACAGGCCTACAACCCCAGTCTGATCAACTGGTGCTTGACAGGCCTACCACCCCAGTCTGATCAACTGGTGCTTGACAGGCTTACCACCCCAGTCAGATCAACTGGTACTTGACAAGCCTACCACCCGCCTGATCAACTGATGCTTGACAGGATTACCACCCCAGTCTGATCAACTGGTGCTTGACAGGCCTACCACCCCAGTCTGATCAACTGGTACTTGACAAGCCTACCACCCGTCTGATCAACTGGTGCTTGACAGGCTTACCACCCCAGTCTGATCAACTGGTACTTGACAAACCTACCACCCATCTGATCAACTGATGCTTGACAGGCCTACCACCCCAGTCTGATCAACTGGTGCTTGACAGGCTTACCACCCCAGTCTGAACAACTGGTGCTTGACAGGCCTACCACCCCAGTCTGATCAACTGGTGCTTGACAGGCCTACCACATCAGTCTGATCAACTGGTACTTGACAGGCCTACAACCCCAGTCTGATCAACTGGTACTTAACAGGCCTACAACCCCAGTCTGATCAACTGGTACTTGACAGGCCTACCACCCCAGTCTGATCAACTGGTACTTGACAGGCCTACAACCCCAGTCTGATCAACTGGTACTTGACAGGCCTACAACCCCAGTCTGATCAACTGGTGCTTGACAGGCCTACCACCCCAGTCTGATCAACTGGTACTTGACAGGCCTACAACCCCAGTCTGATCAACTGGTGCTTGACAGGCCTACAACCCCAGTCTGATCAACTGGTGCTTGACAGGCCTACCACCCCAGTCTGATCAACTGGTACTTGACAGGCCTGCAACATCAGTCTGATCAACTGGTGCTTGACAGGCCTACCACATCAGTCTGATCAACTGGTACTTGACAGGCCTACCACCCCAGTCTGATCAACTGGTACTTAACAGGCCTACCACCCCAGTCTGATCAACTGGTACTTGACAGGCCTACAACCCCAGTCTGATCAACTGGTACTTAACAGGCCTACAACCCCAGTCTGATCAACTGGTGCTTGACAGGCCTACCACCCCAGTCTGATCAACTGGTACTTGACAGGCCTACAACCCCAGTCTGATCAACATAAGTGTGGGAATGACAATAATTACTCATAATTCTGCATACACATAATTATGATACTATAGATACAGGTTAAAAAAAGTAGTAATACATCATGATACACAAATGCTATTTTTTACAGTTCACCCATAACTTTTAATGCTGACCGAGACATTTCCTGGAGATGGGGTAAGCATCAGAACAGAATGAACCTAGTCAAAGACATGAGAGCCTATACAACAGACACAGAATCTCAGAGATGGAACTGCAACTCTTAAATGAACATCATTCAGAAAAATGCAACTGGTGCTTGACAGGCCTACCACCCCAGTCTGATCAACTGGTACTTGACAGGCCTACCACCCCAGTCTGATCAACTGGTGCTTGACAGGCCTACCACCCCAGTCTGATCAACTGGTACTTGACAGGCCTACAACCCCAGTCTGATCAACTGGTGCTTGACAGGCCTACCACCCCAGTCTGATCAACTGGTACTTGACAGGCCTACAACCCCAGTCTGATCAACTGGTGCTTGACAGGCCTACAACCCCAGTCTGATCAACTGGTACTTGACAGGCCTACCACCCCAGTCTGATCAACTGGTGCTTGACAGGCCTACCACCCCAGTCTGATCAACTGGTACTTGACAGGCCTACAACATCAGTCTGATCAACTGGTACTTGACAGGCCTACCACATCAGTCTGATCAACTGGTACTTGACAGGCCTGCCACCCCAGTCTGATCAACTGGTACTTAACAGGCCTACCACCCCAGTCTGAACCTAAAATGCACTGATAACACAATTTATTACAACAGGAAAGAGCAAATAAGAATGTAAAATTATTCAACTGTTAGTAACTCAAATAAGAATTATGTACAGCAGCTCTAGATTCAATCTTCATTCAAGTGTCATACAGCACCTCTATGTTGTATATACAATTTTCTCCTAAACTTATACTTGTGGATAGAAATTACTTAAAGATGTTGATTTAAATCAAAGTTTAAATTATAATAAATAGTTGTATGGCTTGTATAAATTATTTTATATAATAATGGTTGTAAATAATAACTTGAAATAAAATAAATTGATAAAAGCATTTACTTGCACAAGGAAAATCTAAATTGTTTGCAGATGGCGATTATTTCAATTAAAGGTAATATTCCATTTGTGGTCATGTGTTATTCTAATACAGTTCATGATTTTGTCTGGAATATTTTATTTGTATATCAAGCATATTTAGCATTTTGTGATTATAGAACAATTTACTCTATATTAACATATTGGTCAAAATCTTAAATTTAGAAAATATGTAGATAATTCTGACAAATTAAAAAGTTACAGATTTTGCCTCACAGAACTAAAGAATGGAATAAAAAATGGACTAGCTTTTGGCCAAACAAACATACGAGCATGATGGATGTGAAAAAGTTAAAAATGACATTAATTAATAACACACAAAAACTTAACAGGAAAAATAAAAAATTAAAAACAACATATTTTTCCTTATATACTTATATGGAAGATGTTGATAGAACATAAATATTATAAATATATATATATAATTATAAATATTACCCAAAGTCCTCCTCGATGGGGGAGAATAATCCACTACTGCCACTATCCATCCTGATTTCCAAATCTGGAAGTGTTTAAACGCTTCTGTCTGAGATAGATCAGCACAAGTTAACACAAAAAAATAGAGTCAAATGAAGAGAAAATTGCAAAACCAAATGACCTAGTACAGTGAGACAGTCAGATTGAATGTCTCAGCTATGTATGGTGGGTATGTTTTACAATCGCTCACACCAGGCTGTCGACCCAATAACAGATCTATGTAAACAATAGGCCCTGTATACAGCACTGAGGAGCAAGTGACATGGCCTCTTGTAGTCAACACCCACTAATTCTCCCCCTTTCAGGTCTCTCTCCTCCTACCTAACGTATAATGGAGGCCCTAACTACTATAAATACCCTCCAAAAAACAAAACCAGCTCACAGACCAATCTAATCCCCAGCCTCTATGATCAGTGACATACAATCATGTACTCAAGAAAAACATATTATCCATGTATCCATGTATCTATATATAGATACAGAATATTGCATCAATTGAATGTCTAAACTGACACATGTACCCAAAACCAGAACATTCTAGGACACAACAGGCTGGCAATGTTTGTAAGTCTCTATGCAGTAACAACAGTGGTGAAATCTTGGGTTAACAGTGACAAAGATAATCACTCAATACTATCACCCTGAGCTAATTAACATTATTGGGTGAGGGTTGCACCAGCAGCAGACCTTGGTTGGGAGGAAGCTAATTGGTTTACCAGTAATCAGTTGGTACTTGTGGGTGACAAGGACAGAAAAGTACAGTTGCCATAATTATGTACTCAAAATATGTCAGCTGACAGTTGACATGTGTTCTAGAAAAGAAAATATGTATTGGTTAAAAAAATATAATCTGCAGTCTGAGATAATCATGTTCAGAGGACAGTTGACTGACACTTGTTCTAGAACAGAACATAGGTTACCAAACCTTGATTGTTATTCTGAGACAGTCAAGATACAGTTGACAGCTGCAACATGTATGAGAAAAGGACATGGATTACAAACTTTGATTTTTATTCTAAGACAGTCAAGGTACAGTTGACGGTTGCCATGTGGGCATGTCAGTTACTTAACCTTATCTACAGTCTAAGACATTTAATGTTCAGTTGTTAGAGCCAATGTGTTCTAAAACTTAACAGGGGTTATATAACTATGATCTTTAATATGAGACATTCAAGGTACAATTACCCGTTGTTTAAGTTCTAGAACAAAACATTGCTAACAAAACATTGAGCTTCATTCTGAGACATTTTTCTTGTATCTGATTAGTTAAACTTGTATGAATCATCTGGCGAACAAAAAATGTAACAATGGTATATGGCTTTAAAGCTCAAAGCTGTCATAACTTTCACACATATTGAAAATGTCATAATCTTGATGAGCAGAGATATACTTTGTGGCTTTCTCAATAGTTTCATGTCCAACCAAAAATCTTTCAGGGATGCAGACACTTGGTATGTCACAGTCAGGGATCTGTGAGCACCTACGTTCAATAGTCAGGCTCTGCAATACTTTACAACAAATGTATCATTGTGCTGAGTGTTTCTCCTTAGTATTCTTTACCCCAGTCTGTTCTTGTGCCGCTTAACCATTCCATGGCGGTGACTGTTAGTCATTCACTATGTGATGTTTTATCTTAGTGGTTTTTAATGTTACATGAACTTGTGAGTGTGAATTTGTCTAGTGGTAGTCTAGTGATTCTGCCATAATGATATGACATCCACCAGAGCAGTGTAACAACAAGGGCAGACAAAATAATGTCAGATACACTAGATAACTTGGCTGTTATCTCCCCTGTTAGTTGAGGAGGTCAGCTGTAATAAAACTTATCAAATATGGAAGCATCTTGTAATAAACTTCTATTTATGTTCACAATAAAACCATTGGACCAATAATAGGATATATTGACAAATTCTCTCCAGGATGTTAATTAGTGCCACATCATTTCGAGATGTAGTAAAGAAGGGAAGACTGGGACAGGCCATGAGGTCAGCAAAGGTTGCTTTCCCTCCTTTTCTAACAACTACAAGGGTAACTAGAATATTTCTAGAGAATTAGCAGCAAATTACTGGTAGTCCAAAAGCTGCCTATTCTTGATCTACACATTTTTCTTAGGCCTAGTCAATGTGTTAAGCTTGGTTAACAATTCTTAACTAATGTGTCTTCAATGTTCACATGAGTTGTCTAAAAGTTTATTTCAAAGGAAGGTATCTGACACACAACCATTATTACGTATATGCAATTTTAGGAACTTCTCAGCAATAAATATAGCTCATGATTAATTTGGTATTGTTAGGTTTTTCCATATAAAAATCAGTAAGGGACAAACTTAAATGACTCAATAACATACAACATATAATAAGTGAGGTGTCTCTCTTATTATTTGTGACTTAGCTGGAACAATTTGAAAGAAGTAAAAGTCACATGATCTTATTCAGGTGTATGTCACAGGGTTCTCAGGTATAAACTGATTATCATGACAATGTCATAAGATGTGCCATTGACAAATATAAAGCCAAGGTCAGCAGATAAAACAATAGTTAAAGGATTATAAACAGTAAGTTCAATATCAGAAATGTGGACCATCGAAAGTAATGTTAACATGTCATGTTTATAAATGTTCCAAGTTTGTTGTAGATACTAAAAGCAATTCAATAGTAATAGGATCATTTTATTAAATACTTATTTCCAGTGTAAGCTGGATGATCCTGTTACCAGTATAAAGAACTTCACTTTTGGTACAGACAGTTGCTCACATGTGAGCAATTTTGCTTTATAAGAGTTATTTTGTAGAAAGTATAATGTTCCATATTCTTGTCTTATGCATGAAACATGAACTACAATTGGTGTTGATTGTAAGTTCAAGCCATAACCATGACATTTCATGTCTATACAATAGACTGAGATTGAAAGGGCTGAAATATGACTGGTCAACAACATAATATTATAGTAAAGGCAGCATTATATTAGTGTCTAATGTCTGTGATCCTTCTCACAACATTTTGCAGAAACATTTCAACCAAAGAAATACAGACTTTGAAATATCTTAAAACCTAGGTTTACTTGATATAGTGGCAGTGGAGAATCTAATAATCCAAGATTTATGACACTGTCCTGTTTTACGCTGCACAATACCATTGTCAATATACCCTTATTCTGTATGGTTCTAATTGAAAAGCACAGATCCAATGTGAAAACTGTTATTCAAATGGCTTAATGCTCCAACCAATACAAACAGTGTTAATCATGTAGATGGAGTATTTACACTTTTCACTTCCCATTCAAGGTCCCACATTCTTCCCTACATGTTTATTAAATGGCCTGTTTAATTGGTACAAAAAATAAATAGTAATAAATAGAGTGTGGAGAAACAGATAAGGCTTTAATTATTATTTTTATGTGAATATATGCAGAGTTTGATTAACAGTTTGGCCCAATATGGAAAATCTGTAAACACAGTTATATTGCTTACAACTAATGATGTTAAAACATTGGAAGAAAGCAATAGTTTTAATCAACTCTTGTGATTATTTTGAAAGAATTTTTGATAAATGAAGGCCCTTATGTCAGTTTCATTCACTTAAATAACTTACTACATATTTCATGAGTACATAAGTTAATGTAAATGTGACCAAAAATACAGAGACAAGACATTCATTACACACATCAAAAGCCAACAGTTGTAGCCGTGCAATGGTCAGCTAGCAAAAGAAATGACTCAGGTGCTTAAACCCAGTTTGCAGAGACCTTGCATGTCTTTAAGTGTAAATAACAATATCAGGGAGATTATAACTGAACAGAGAATACAATTTATAAACAACATTATAATAACTCCAATGAAATATCAAAATATGTACCATATGTAGTAAAGATAAATATAGCATTCCACCTGCAAATCATTTTTACAAGAACATTATGTGTATAGCTTAACATTTTCAATTTAACTTCAGTAAAAAGCTCATATGCTCTGCCTGTTTGTTCTTTTTTGTAGTAAGCCACAGTGATATAATATAATATTGTAGCTGCAATTTACTTGTGCATATCTTTAAAACCAGTGTTGATTGTTAGTTCTAATATTTTAACTGTAAAATATTATTATCATTATCTTTATTATTATTACAATAATTATTATTAAAATTACAGTTGAGCAGCAGTTCGAAAGATTTACGGTCACTTCGGTAAATGACCATTTTGGCAAATTGATCTTATATAAGAATTAGTCCGGTCATTTTGGTAAACAGGTAAACATATAGTATAATGCCTGATTGAGAAGGAGAATTGGGTATGTCCACGTGTGCAATGATTTACCAAGACAGATAAGTAAAGATTAATTAATTACCTTTCGACTATGAACATATATAATCTTTAAATAGGGGAACTGGATGCACATTTTCTGAGAACTGTCCATCATGTACCTGTGTTGTCAGCAGCCTGTGCCCCATAGTATTATATGTGCTTTTAACGCATTTTCCTTTTTTGTATTGAACATATATGTTAATGCAATGTTGATGTTAGTTATCACTTTTTGAGGGGTATATATAGAATATATAAATATATGTGAACACTTTACCAAAATGCACTTAAATTCAAATATTAAAAATATAAACAGCTAACTAGCTTGAGGAAAAAATATAGTTCAACAAATGAGGGAAATAACAACAATATTACATAAATATACACCACCATATTTAGCATTACAGTTACGATTGATTATACATAAATAAATAAATAAATGATTAAATTATCTGTCTTGGACTGAGGTGTGAAAATCTTTTCACACATTGACAAACCCAATTCTCCATCTCAATCAGGCATTATACTATATGTTAACCTATTAACCAAAACGACCGGACTAATCCCTATATAAGATCAATTTACCGAAATGGTCGTTTACAGATGTGGCTGGTTTACCCCTTCGAAAGGATAGGTTGGTCCCGATATTTTTCTCTATTTATTTCAATGTAAAAAAAACAACTGATTATTTACTTGCATTAATCAAAGTTTTGGCATTATTCAAAGTCATTTTTCATCCCCAACATACAATTTTCATGCTTCCATCACACATGTTATTCAAAGCCTGCTTCCATCACTGATCAGTCATTGTGTACTGACACTTGTCAAACTGCAAAGGGAGGTTACTTCAGTAATATCGATGATACAATGTATCATCAATTAAGCAAAGTGACAATCCAGTTTAAGATTGACTTGAATTCTCTTCACTGTCAGGGTGGGTAGGTACAAATGCTGACTTATATCACCTTCATCTCAATTAAGAAATGACAATCATAGTGGTGAAAGACTTTTTGACTGTATTATCGTTATTAATTGCATTATTCCTATGCAGAGATATTTACAACACTCCTGTATATATCAGAAAATAATTTACTGAATGATGGAAAAAAAACATTGAATAATAAATGCAGATATCCTAACTCAAAATTTGCTCAACAACATCAGTCTAGCAAACAAAAGTTGTTTACAGCTTTTGCTATAGCAGAATGATGCGAAACACTTTTTTTTTATTTTTGTTTTTGCAATACATCACAGCAACCAACAGGGACAAATTATGATCATTATAGAAAAGTCCTTCTATTTTGGTGGAGAAAGACCCAAACAAATGTCTAAGTAGAACCACTCACGCACCATAGGTCACCTGAAAGACCTTCCTACATTAAGTCTTTTGCCCAGAATGGGACTTGAACCAAAGTGGTGACGCTAAGCAGTCAGAGGTGTTACAAATTGGCAACACTACCACTATGCTAAGAGCATCCCTTGCGAAACACTAAAGATAATTATTAAATATGGAAAAGCAGTGTCATGGCTTGTCTCCAAAAATGTTTACCACTCTAAGCAAAGTATGGCTACAAAAGGAAACATTAAAATTTATTCGTCACAATAATTAATATAAACAAAAATGTATGATCTTAATAGACATTTTTCACCAAAAATGATACATTTATAGTCTATTATCTGTAAGAAAGCCAAGCAAATTTCTATGTGCTAAAAACTATAATGTAGGACATCATTTCTACCTTAATTCTTATCACAAATTAAAAAACTACATTGAGTATGACAAGGAATGTTTAGTTATTAAACTGCATCATATTTCAATCTCTGTAGTCTTTCATTTTGTCTAAAGATTATACAGCTTTCACTAAAAACCATTATTAATAATTAATGACCAAGATAAAAAAAAAATGTTTGACAATTTTGCTAAAAGGTATACTCAAATTAATTTCATAGGTTTGAAACTGTCTCTTGGTAAGTCTCTACTCTTGATGTCTCCCTTAAACAGTTACTCTCTTGTTTAATTCAGTTTGGCAAATACATATTACACAATGAATTCAATTACTCGTAAGTTATCAATGAAAATTTAAAGAAAAACACATCAAAGAAACAAGACACCTACTTGACGATTTAAACAAAAAATATCACCTCTCGCTTTTTTCCTATTGAGAAGAGAAAAATCTGACCAAAGTATTTACACATACTCTTGAGAAGAATGTCATAACTGTATATTATAGATTTGAATAAGGGACATCAGCTTAATCTACCAATTGAAAGGAACTATCTTTAAACAAGGGAGATATACATTTATTAATTAATGCATACAGAAAATTGGGCCAAAGGTTGTGAAATGTTGAGACTGAGCCTGAAAGGTATTCGCAAGAATCCTATTATTGAAATTTATAATTCCCAATATAAGTTCTTTAGTAAAACATTCATTGTACTTGTTTTGTTTGTTTTTTAAATCCTGCAATTGAGTTCAAGATATGTAGAGAATGGATCCACCCTTACAGTTGCCTAGAGTCGTATGGAGTGCTCATATGATATTGGTTCTCATATGAAGATGTATATAACTAAGCGCCATATGACACCAAATACTGAAAAGCCTTCATGAGCATAATGACGACCTGGAGGATAATAATAGTATAATTTTATTGAACAACTTATAAAAAATACATATCATTACATACAAGTAAATCTGCGATGTTGTGCTGAAATTTCACCACAAAAATGGCTTTGCTGGTGCATTCCATATTACATATGTAGGTGCAATGTTTTATCAGATTTTTCACTTTTTATGTCAAGAAAAATAACAAATTATTTTCAGATATTTTGCATCACAGTTTTTACACATGCTGTATTTTGTTTTTATCTTTCATCTTACTTTCTGTCATAGAAAACATAAATGTTTTACAATGGATAGTATACTTGACAGACAGAAAAGTATAATCATTGATTTTGTAAAATCTCTTGACATATGGTACAGTCTTAGCTTCTTTGAAAAACTGTCCATTATTTTTATTAATTCCAACCAAGAATTGATAACTCTGAATGTGTCGCGCTATTAGATAGCATGTGTAACTGACATCGTCAGTGATGTCATGTAGAAAAGTGCACTTGAAATCACATCATATTCATTTACGTTAACATGGTGTGTTGTCAAATGTTTTTGCAACATTTAACTCTGATTGATCAGCATCTAAGATAAAACATTAAAACCATTATTGTAGTGAGGAATCTGGTGATTGTATTTTTGAACACTGACAATGTTTGTACTTACAGTATAATACAACTTAAAAAAAAACTTAGGTTAAGCCAAATTACAAGTGCAACAGGACTGGTTTCTTAAGATCACAAAGATGCTGATTTTATCATTTAAAATGTTTCACAACTGAAACACCTCTCTATGTACAAATGTACAAAAATGTAAATGGAAAGCTATCTTGTCCTGTAGCATGAAACAAATAAAATAGATTGTATACAACAGAATTTTAGAAGGTTTTTGCATTCAAATAACTCTGAGCTTGTTTAGTACACATAGATAATAATTTACCACAAATACCGTAGACAGACCAGATAAACAAGTTTTCTCTAGGCAAAATGAGCAAAGATTATACATTAAAAGTATGTGTTAGAGTATTCAATATAAGAAAGATATCGGTCAATAATGATAATAGTGAAATATGACAAAAGTTTTAAGATGACATAAGTTTTAAGACCAGTAGGGTAATTATAGCATTTATCTTACTTTTCAAATATTGACTAGACTGACTAGGAAAACACCCTTTTTGGCTTCAGCTATTTGTGTTGCCTTGAAAATGCATGTTTGCTAATTATTGGAAGCCAGTAATAATTGGTACATATTGTGATAAGACAATTTTGGCACATGTCTGCATACCCACACTTTTGCCTACTCATTACTTTAACCATCAGCTGTAGCTAGCTCATCTACATCTGCACTGTTAGCAAAGTGCAGGTTAGGAGTAAAAGCTAAAAAAAAAGATTTCTAATATTTTTACAAACATGTAGAATATATCATGACAGAACTTAAAACAAATATGGAAACAATTTTTAGTATGAAAATACATGAACATGTACACATAGACATAATTTATGAAAGACTAGCACTTCAAAGTGAAGCAAGATCATGTTTTACCAATGTACCTAGGTAAGACACCTTACTCTAAGATCTTCTGTTTAATGAGGCATGAACATTTATCTATAGTACTTAGATGAAAACATGGCAGTAAACAATGGAAACTAAAAGATTAGTTTATTACTCTACCCACAGAATTATAGTTTTCTAGAGATGTGATCTACTGCTACATAAAATAGATACAGGGCTGCCATTACTGTTTATCAAGCCTAAACACCTGGCATGATACCACACCCAGTTATATTATCAGAACACTAGGCAAACCAGTTGTGAAACTACCCTTATCTTTGCATGTGGGTTTGCAAGGGAACTATACCACTTCCATTTTTAATGACTTTGGTACATCATGGCCTGGTTTTGAGTGCTGGGCTTCCTGTGTGTAAAGCTAATGCCAAGGAAAAATAAGTAAAAATGAAGAATGAATTAATATATATTCCTGGTCATTTGTTGTAACATGTTTTGATATAATTAGACAAAAATTTTATGGCATTTATATCTGACTCAACTAAAAAGCATAAGTCTAGACTAGGTATTCAGAAAAATACAAACATTATCAGCTTAATTACATATTATCTTCATGATACATTATATATAGCCATACATAAGACTTCAATAGTTTATAAAACTGCAAGATTACAAGCTATACATAGCTTATACTAATTGTTAAAATATTTTCCAACAGTAAATAAAATTAATGTTAACTTTACTTTTAACCTAAATGGGTATAAATATTTGCACAGCAATGCCAATCATTATTGTGTGTGCTATACCTGCTAAAAGAATTGTATTGATTTACTGTGAATAAAGACTTTCAAGACTCTGTCAAGAGCAATTAAATAGGAAAAAGAAACCCTTGTACAGAGACAGGTTCAGCTTTGATCAGAAAATGTCAAATGCAATAACCATCTCCCCAACGAGAACTTTACACCATATTTAAATGGCTGCATTGATCGTAAACAAAACTTACTAAAAGAAAGGCACAACTAATGTTAAAAGGGATCAATGTTAGTTAACACTGACATAGCAAAGTTTCCATTTATTTGGGTTTTTTTACACAAGTAGTAGATTATTAATTTTTTTTTAATTTAAAGTAAAAACTAAAAATAGCATTTAAACCTACCTCTATTTTATCCAAGCTTATTTTTTTATAAACATGTACAAAAAGTGTGATGCAAATTAAAATGCTTAACACTGATTAAAATATAAGTAAATTAATATATTAAATTTAAAGGTCCCAACATTTAAGATTAGAAATAAATGTGTGTTCAATGGTGATGCATGGAAAAAAAAATGCACCATCACTTGAAGATCTTTCACATTAATTATTGATCTTGGTAGAATGACCAGCTCTCTGTAGGTGAGCACCCAAACCAGGATTAAAACAGTGACAGGCAATTTAGGGATCTCCATGTCAGAATCTTAACAAGCTGGGCTACAGACAATCTCTGCATGTAAAACAACAGATGATCAATCTATCAGACATTCATTTGTGTGTTTGTGATCAGAATATATCATAATGGCAGCTTTTAGATTTTTCTTTGAAGGGCATTTGTCTTGGAGAAAACAATAGTGGCATGTTTGTTTTTTTAGTCACTTTCTAATAATACAGACAGAAAGAAAGTGGATGTAATAGGATTACATAGCAAATGAGACCTTGGACACATCCTGTCGTAAATCCATATCTTGCTATGTTTATTAATATTTTAAGCAATACATATATACTCAAAGTTATTTGCTAACACTCAAATATATAAATACATATTGCTTGAGACAGAGCATCAAAAAGTACAGATTGTGACAAGGCATTTCCCGAACAGGTACAAGCTGTTCTGGATCTACAGCCTAAGCCTGCTCAATTTGTGTTAAGCAGTTTAAAAGTTAGGACTAGTCACTGTCTGAGAAGGTATTGCAACAGTGAGAAGTGGACATAAAGTTAATGGATGACTGACAGTAAGATACCATCCTAGCCAAACAAGTTGACAGTTGTTTTCCTCTTCTGATAGATCCATCAGCAAGACTACACAACTCTCAGCTCTCTTTGTTCGGTGCTCTCTTTGTTCTGTTTTTCTTATCATTCGGTCATATAGATAATGGTCATACAGAAAAAGATTGAGATAAAAACATCAGATGATAAGAGAAAGATAGACCTAATTAAAGTGTCTATTTATTATCACTCAGCTAACTGAGTAACTTGATTTTGATGCAAGAATTTATCAAGTATAGGATGTCGCTAACTAAATATAAACATCAAAATAAAATACATTGAACATAACAACAAAAAAGAGTAAGTAAGCATATAAAGATTAAAAAGAAATGTACCAAAATAAACCATATAAAAAGTGTAAGAATTATAATAAGTATACAGAAACTCATGAAGTTGAGTTAAATAATGGCTTAACTGATTTTTTTTACAAAATAAATCTTACAAAAAAGCCAAAAGACTAAATAAATGTTCATTTACAACAACAACAACAAATATTGAGAAAGAGGTGGCCTAACAAAAAGTATGTTGCATATGCCATTTCCCAATCACTTTGTTGTCGCTGTTTAATGCATTTTGTTGGACAATTTCATTTTAATTAATAAATAGATAACATTTTAGTCTTGTTATAAACGAATGTGTTCCCTTTGTGTGGAAAATGGTCAAAATACTGGAACTATCTTTTGTGCGGATTCTTCCAAACCGAATTACACATGTCAAGGCCAACTGTTCAAACTATAAAAAGATAATGCATTGTAAACAAAAACAGCTGGTATTTTGGTTATGTGATAAATAGAATCTAATAATTGTGGTCATTAGGTACTGAAAATATTAAACTTGTCTGAATCGATACGAAACTCGGCAGAGCCTTGTTTCGTATCGTTTCATTCAACTCGTTTAATATTTTCAGTACCTAATGACCACTCATATCAGATCCTCTATTTATCATATAACTTGACTTAAATTCATTAATAATACCCACTGATTATTTTCATCAACCCACAAGTTTGTTATCAAGTCACAATTAAATTGTTCTTAAAACATGAAATTGTTTACAGCCATTACATCCCATTATCTGACTTCCCATACTGGAATTCCCTTACAATAAAGTTCAATTCAAAGCTATATTTTTACAAGAAACAGGCGATTATGTTATGTAATGAACATTGGTCTTAGTAGAGGATCTGACATGAGTGGTCAGTGAGGTCTGAAAATAGTATATGAGTCAGATGAAAGGCTCTTCTTAGTTTCATATTGTTTCATCCAACCCATTTTCAGAATTCAATGACCTCATGAACTATTTATTTTACATCAGACACCAAAAGCAGAAAAAAAGTCAATTCATCTTTAAAACAGACTGGGTAGGGTAACATTTCATAACATATATCAAATATTCTTAGTAAAATGTATAATAAAATGTGTGTATTTTCATTGCTAAATATTAGCATTTGTTTCTATTTTTAATAGTTAAAAGCAAAACATTTTTTGTAAAGAGGATATTAAAAACTTCTTAAATTTCCTTTTCCTTATTTCTGATACAGAAACTGTTAAATTTCCAAGGTTTATAATTCCACTTGGAGTTTACCCCACCAAGACGTTTTTTCATGATTTGTATGGCATTGATTATTCTGTGTTAACTTTTTTGCACCTAAAAGTGCATAATGCCGCATAAAGAAATAGTTCATAGGTGTACTAATTGGTGTTGTAGCTACAAGAATAACCTTTTCAGTATACTGAACATTGCCTGTGTCATTAGTGTTTGCTAGTGTTTACAAAAAAATGAAATGGTCAAATGTGTCTGATCAAGTTAGCAATTTATAATGTTGACATTTCCATAAATTACCTGATGTCAATGTGGAAATATTGATGCATTTCATGAAAACAGAAGAACAGCTTTACCGAACAAACACTTATGCAGCCATATATTCCGGTGCGGCTAACATTTTGACCCTGTGGCATATGTTAAATGAATTTCATACCTGCATGTTTCATACCAATCCATTTGAAAAAACAATGATCAATCATCAACAGAAATCTTTCTGCACTAAAACTTGGTCATTTAATGTTATAGAAATAATGTATTTAAGTTTATCATAGTTTTAATCTTTCAATTAAAATTTAATTGTGAATGCCTATTGATTAGTGTTAACTTAATTGAATTTAAATTAATATAAAGTAGAAGCCAAAATCTTTCATTCTATTTGTTTTTTCATAAAACAGTTTTACTGCAACTATAATGTGATAGTGTTAGGAAACACACAGAACTAGGATAATTTCATTTATTCAATTTGCAAGATTTTTTAAACATTTTCTTATCATTTAAAATAATAAAAAGTACAATCTTATTGAGGACTTGGGTAAACATACAGGAAATATAATTAACATTATTACTGCCGTGCTGTCTGTCCTTTCTTTGTAAATCTGTCCACAAATATTCTGGAATAAAGATGCAAAAAATGACATCCAAATATCAGATTACAGTTACAGAAGTAAAGGTTGTTTTAATCACATAGGTTTGCTTCATTAGGCATTATATCACTATGTCCTGCTGTGAACACCCATTTTTAAAAGTAGTTTTATTGCATAACGCCATTGTGGCTGTTTCAGCATTTGATATAAATATTAGAAATAAATATCCCACAGCGGTATATACCCTACAGCAAATTTACCAAAAGCGTCCATGTAAGGAAGCCATCTCTGAAGGTCAAACATATTAATTGCATTCCTGTATCCCACCAAGTCAGTGTGTCCTATGTTATGTAACATCAATTCATGGATCAATTGATAATCTTCCTCGCTATTGTTCTTAATTACGATTGATGAAAATCAGAGAAATGTACAAGTTTAAAAACATGCACAGTAAAACAACAACATTTAACATGAACAAATGCAGATAGTAATCTACAGAAGATTGTTTTGTAACTGAACGTCTGAACAGTTCACAAAGAAGGGGCTTAGAAAAGAACCCACATTATCAATTCTCAGCTTGTGGTCCATCTATTACATAACCTGTACAGGTCATGTTTTATCTACAACTGTTTAATGTTCAAAGACGCTTTATTTGAATCGTCCAGATTAGTCTGGTTCAACTCAAACAATACTGGGTAACTCATAGCCTGCTTAGCACAAATTAATCCGGTTTAAGCAGAATGTGTAGTTCTAGATCAGCCAGGGAGCTGTCTTACCAGAATCTATATAATCTTCTGCTGTGCCTCTAGTAACAATGGATAAGAACCCACAAAATATGAGTTAGTTTGTGAAGAATTAGACATAAAATATATTTTTGCACTAATGAGCAGTTAGTCATTGACTTGTAACTTCTGAACTTCAGCAGACAAGTGAAGCACCAAATAGATAGCTGGACATCAATGTTAATAACATCATTTTTATAAAGATAGAAATTATTTAATTTATACAATACATTAATCTCTTTTCCATTAATTTCTCCAAGCTTTTTTAAACCATTATTAATTCTGCAATTTCAGAAAAAGATACATATTGACAAACCTTCAACCTCTGTAAATAATACAAATAAAAAAAAAAGAAACAACATAACGCTACACTCTAAAATGTCTTTAAATTGTGACACAGTTTCCAATACAATTTATCATATCAAGAAAGATAACTTCTGCAAACAAAAACTGATCACTTGCTCTTGAGTTTTTTCCCTTGGCAGAGTCTGGGGTGTGCAGCACATAAGTTTGAACAATTGGTCAAAGGATAGATATCACACCATTTGCTTGCCATAATTGGGTCAAAATATACTTGATGTGAAGTTTAAGGGGTATAAACTTCCCAACATCCAACAACACCCCCCCCTCCCCTCTTTCTTCCCCCTTCCACAAATTTATATTAATCTTATGTATCCCATAAAAAGCACTATGGTTTAGTGCAGATGCCAATAATAGATTTGTAGGATTTATTGATATTTATTCATGGTGAAAAATAATTATTTAACATAACTGTTTAATAAAGAAATCAATATGTACTCAAAAAAAAATAGATAAATTAAATCACTACACTTGTTTTCATAAAGCAACACATCACAAGCCTGAAATATATTATTTACTAATACTAATAATAATCTAAAAGAAATTGATTTCCCATCAGTTATCCCTCTGACCTATAATTTTTTTTTTAAATCCTCACACACATTGAGTGTGTTAATGGGAAAAAAATGTCTTTTAAAATTTGCCTTCAAATAATTTGAAAGGTAGGCAACCCTAGAATACAGCCCAAACAATTTAAATAAACCTTTTCACAGTAATCTCCCTTGCACATATAATCTTATCACTATAGGTCAATAATTTGAATTTATATTAAATTGTGCAAGCTAATTATTTATATTATTATTTACATTTATTTTTCACATCTTAGATATTTATAATTGTAATAGCAACAAAAGGCAGTAGGAGGTGAATATTCACAGAAAAATAAGTTAGAGGAATGAAATTTGTTCTATAAATTGTGTTCTCCTCATGTAGCTCATGTTGAATGATATTTTAAATGGGTGTTTAAAAACATTATGTAGAACAATAAATTGAAGTTAGATGGGTATTGGTACATACGAGTACAGGTTTCCCCATTCTCCAGACCGGTCACACTCCTGTAGACAGACACGTATACGTCCAAACGATTTATCCGACCCCTTGTTGGCAGCCGCCATGGCATCGTCCCAGTACAACTCTATACTGTGGTGAGTCACCTTCCCTACTATAGGAGGGGGTGGTCGCTCAAGATCTGTGGGGGAAATAAAATTATACTATTCAAATTGTTTTTAAATCACTAGTTTAATTATTAAAATCTGGGGGAGCTGGAAAAGACACAAAAATATTTTATCAGAAAGTTGAAATACTAGTTATTTTTTCTCCAAGTGTACTTTTGAAGTATTTCTGTAACTCTCTTCCAAAAACAGTCAGAAAGAGGATGGTTGCTCAATATCTTTTAAGTTGAAAAAGAGACAAAGTTTACGGGATACCAGGTGGTTTTTAAATGGGTTCCTCTTTTGATTGTGAACAACTTGTAATACAAGATTTTAATGAATATATGTGTCATTGATGGTTTTCAAGAATCAACCTAAATAAAAATGTTAATAAGTGTCTACGCAGATGGCAATGATAATGCAGACAAGAGGGTCGTAACAATAGCTTCCATTTTGTTCTTGATTTTTTTTTTGAAAAATAGAGCTCATAGTATAGGATCAACTTTAGTAAGGTCAAATCAATTTGATAAAATATTAAAGCAGCTGCACAAAACACACAAATGCTGGTTCACAGACTGCATTCCAACTTTTGTAGCAAAAGCTCATCAACAATTCAGATGACTAGTCAACCTTATCAGAAATGGATACTCATTAATGAAAATGAGGTTTGCCTAGCTGTGCAGTAAATATTTACAGATATATTTACAGATCATCACTTCTGTCAGCTGAAGTAGCTTCCTATTGAACAGTCAAGCTGGCTGGACTCTAAGCCTGCTATTCAAGTATTTATAAGGCCTATGCAAATAGTATAGATCCAGATCAAGCCATTTCCAGCTGGGAGCTGTCTGAACAGGATCTGCACTATTTGCTGCTGAGTCTCGATCAATATGTCTAGGGACATTTGCATGTAAATGTACAGAGATGACCCAGAATTAGTTTGAGTAACTCACAAAATGTAGCTTGGGAAGGGTTATAAGTCCAAGAGGATTGATTTCCCCTCCATTACAACAATCAGTTTTCAGACTCCACCTCATTTCCTGTATAAGTGCAGGTGTGAATACCCAGCAACATCCACTGCCAGAGAGTTGGTGCTTCAATGCTTCTATTCATTGATTAGCTATCATCATTCTGTTGTCGCTATCTTTTCACCTGCAAACTGCCTCAGTGATTGCAGGAATATTATGAAGGTCCATGTGTTGGGATTAATAAATAAGTTATTATCCTACAGGTTTTATATTTGTTCCTTTTTCAGTTTAGCTTATAGCAACCTGGTTCAAATTTACAATCAACCATACAAACAGCAGATCAATATTTATTTTAACAATTTCATTTCTTTTAAGCCACTCAGTTTTCACTGTTTATGACGTATATTCCTGTTTAAAGCTTTATACCGGTAATGAAAAATGTTTAAGTTTCAATGGGGCTTACAGTTTTTGATTCACCCAAACTAATGGAAATGCAATATGTTAAACATTAAATCTTCTGACCAAAGATAGTAATTTAATCCAGACTTTTGTTTTTTGAAGAATTAAAGAAAAAGCAAAATGTTCAAGGGTCATATTGCAACAAGCTGGTAGTTTGGATAGGTTCCAGGACCAGAGGATTCAGAGCCGGGTTTGAACCCAAGCTCGCACATATCACAGCCATTAAATTAATTAAAATATGACCTGCTCATAGGGTAAGCAATATATTTATACCACTTATTACTTAAATGCAGTTAAATTAAGATCAAACCCACACCAAAACCGCAAGCTTAAATAAGCTTGCGGCAAGTTTGCGACAAGATTGCGGTAAGATTGCAACCAAGCGTGTTGCAATCTTATTTAAGCTTGCGGTAAGATTGCGATAAGAAAGCCGCAATCTTAAAATCAAGCTTGCAAGGTTGCGATAGGAACCATTACGATCTTGATTGCTCGCTTGCAAGCTTGCGCAATCATGCCAAGCGAGCGGTTTGGCTCGCTTAGAAGCAAGCGAGCGATTTGGCTCGCTTAAAAGCTTGCTTGCACGCTTGGCAAGCTTGCAAGGTTGCGATAGGAACCATTACGATCTTAATTGCTCGCTTGCAAGCTTGCGCAATCATGCCAAGCGAGCGATTCGGCTCGCTTAGAAGCTCGCTTGCAAGGTTGCGATAGGAACCTCTACGAGCTTGATTGCTCGCTTGCAAGCTTGCGCAATCATGCCAAGCAAGCGGTTTGACTCGCTTGCTCACTTATCCCATGCGTGCGGTTTGGCACGCTTGCAAGCTTGTGCTATCATCCCAAGCTTGTGGGTTGTTTTTTTCTTTGCTTGATCAAATCTGTTGAGTGGCTAAGGTTGTGGCTAGATTGACATAAATAAAATCACTAGATAACATTTGTGGTTTTCACTTAAAAATCCGATGCAACAAAAAATTTACAGGGAAAATAACACAACAGAAAGATACTAAATATATTCCACTTTAATTAAAGACAATGGCAAAAAACACAAAGAAGAAGTGGTCATTTATTAAAGGAAACAACTAAAAGATGCTTATCAATTAATTTATATTCTTAACCCATAGCTCGCTAAGCACTTATTATTAATATGAGAAAGCATGACAAGCCATTTTTGGGGGTCTAGCAAATAGGATTTTAAATGATTAAATCAAACTTAAGTATCAATTTATTTATCATTAAGAATAAAATACATACAATGCACTCAAGAAATAGTACCACAGGTATTGTGTTCAAAAAAAGTTCATAGTCAGTTCTTGTTGATTTCTCAGATGACAATTCTAGTTCAGCTTGAGGGAATCTTGCATCCTTCCTCTTACCTGCACAGCAAATGTATTTTTTCTCCAATTAAGTCTGAAAAAGAAAAAAAATCCAACATTCTGCATTATTTAATTTTTTTTTTCCTTACCTGATTTTTTATTTAGCAATGAAAGATTTATTTAGTATGTAAAGGTCTTGTGTTATTTGTACCACACAGGCACCTAATGATTTTTCAGTCAAATTTTGATGCAGAGTAAGTGTTCAAAGATTGAAAGAAATAGATTTGAAATTTTACAAAAAACAAGGAAACAAACAAAAAACCTTATTAGATGCTGACACAAACTTTTACAGCTTTGGTCATGATGCAAACTTGCCTATTCTTTAAAACAGCAATTTGAAAACAGCAACAAATAACAGGAGCTATAGGCAAAAGCACCTCCATATTTTATATGTTTAAAGCCTGAGCTGAGAAACGCTGAACTAACTAAAAAGTAAAGCTTAACAAAATACTATTGTGGTTATTTTATAAGCATTAATATGCACAAAGGGGTAAAAGTAAAACACCAGACCTGGTAGTGCAATCCGTAGAGTGCCGGCTCCTGGTACTAGAGGCATTGGGTTCAGTCTGGGCTGCAACATACCAAAGTCATGTTAAATGGTAGTGTTATTGCTCCCTTGCTTATACTCAAGCAAATATACAGCTAGTTCTATGACTAGTCAGTCAGGTGTCAGGATAATGTGACTGGGTGTATCATGCCAGGTGTTCATGGCATGCTAAAATCAGTAAAAACAGCTTTAAATTGGCTTCAATTGAACACTGTCTTCAAATAAATTGTTGGTGGTTTGATTGTTTATTAGGTTTATTGAGCCACCAACAGTAGTACTGGTATTTCAGTTATCTGGAGACGATGTTCACTTGAAGCAGATATAGTGCTGCCTTCACTGTGTATAGCATGCCATGAACAAATAACATGATACCACATCCAGTCATATTATCCTGACACCAGGCCAACCATAAACACACAGATAAATAAAAAGCCAGTAAATTTAAAATGTATGGTTATTACAGCAAGATTATTTTTTTATTAATGTAAGTGAATACAGAGAACAAAGGAAATTGGAATTTAAAATATACCAACTCATTTTAAAATTATAATATTGCAATCAAAATAGGGGCGCCCATGGCTGAGTGGTTAGAATCGCTGACTTGAAGCTCCCTAGCCCTCAAAGCGTGGGTTCGAGTCCAATTGGGGTGAGAACTTCCATGTAGGGAGGTTTTCCTCCACCAATAATTAGCTGGACGTCGCCAATATGGCCATAAATGTGTCCGTGCGATGTAACAAAAAATCAAACAAAATCAAAACAACATATGATTTCCCAAAAATGACATCTTCATGTACAAACAGCTGTGCCATGCAATTAATAATAAACATGGTAGTGCTAAAAGGTAGCAAATGCATTAATACAAGAACTGGAACAAATGGTCAAAATGTTACATAGTTATCTAAGTACCTTTTGTCTGTCATCCGTGCGTTGCTCTTCACTGACCTCCTTATTGACATCCGTCTGCATCTCCGATTCTTTTTTTGTTCACTTGCATCTGGCTGTTTCAAACTATTACAGAAAATATAATACTTTACATGAGTGGCAATTCCATACTAGCAAACACAGTTATGTATGTGTTCAATCATCATGTACAAGTTATCTTGGATATCTCTATTACCGGTGACCTAAATTTATTTTTTTAACACAACAATGTAATCAACAACAAAAAATATTGTGTTGCCACTTGAAACCGTTTTATGTGCCTTTATTCCTATAGTATGGAATGTATCCATGTGTAATGTCCGGTAACTGGATATTACCGTTAATAGGGTCACTCTAAAATAAACAATATTACAAAAATGTCTTACGTTTGAACTTGTTAGAACCGTATCATCTCTAACTGAAGCATAAATTAAATATACAGTAGAAAACACATGTTTATGGAAAAGTCAACGGTTTCAGAAAACGTTTGTGATAAGAAAAAACTAAGGTGAAATGTCGGAACTGAAAAAAATGGCGAAAATATTTAACACGTTAATTTTGCATTCTAAACCGTTAATGTACTAAACTTACTACGTTCAGAAAACATGATTTAAAATGTGGTGCTTCTTATACTTGTTTAAGTAGATCAATGTCTCACCTCTGCTTAGTAGTCCAGTGAAGGAAAGTCATTTTTTTCATCTTTTTCATCACATTTTTTGCATTTCGTTGAAAATTGGCGCGGCCGGAAGTGTAGACTGCGCATGTGCTATTGTAAATCGGGATCGCTCGGCGATTTCTTCGGTTATTTTCCGAAAGTTACGATTGACTTTTACTAAAACACCGTAAAAGCGACTTTTAAATTTTTATTATTAAATGGTGTTTATGCACATTCCCAATAAAGTAAGAGTGGTTTTAACATGATACTCTACTGTCTGTTCTGTTATTTTGTTGTCATATTAGATATTAGACTGTAGATCTACTTGACCAGGTTTTCGAAAGACAACAACAAAAAGTTATTAAAAAACTGACATCTTTGGAATGAGATCAAAAAAATAAATATTGTACTGAGCTATTATTACCAAATCTTTTGTAGCTGTCTTTAATAATAACATAGCTTAAAATTGCTTTTGTGATCAGTCAGATCAAGGTCACTGTAACTCATAACAGCAATTTGCTTTCCATGTCTACTCAGGATTTAGATAGATATCAAATTTGGAAGTTAACTTGTTTATGAGATGTCAAAGTATGGGATTGTTTTTGTTGTCAATTAGTTTGAAGTACTGAGTCACTGTTACTAAATACATTTTATTTTGTTTATGTTCATTATCTTATTTTTTTTTGAGGATTAATCAGATTAAGTAGTTAACTAACTATCTCATGGGAAGAATATGTTTGGAATTGCTTTAGGGATCAATTGTTGTCAAGTTATTAAATATATTTTTGGATTTTCTATAAATAACTAAAGATGGGAGTAAGGTATCATTACCAAATTACTTTCTAGGGAGAGTAAATCTGGGACTGTTTTGTATAGGGTTGTGTGATTTCTGTTAAATAATAAATAATGACAAAATAAAATTTAAAAAAAATTGGCAGTTAGTATTTAGAGCTTTTTTATGTCACATTCTGGTAAGCTTTTTTCAACCAACTGTCCATCTAGCTGCATTAACAATTTGCTCGTAAACACTTTAAAGGCTACCATTTTGATCCAATCTTAACCAACACTGGTGGTCAGAATGTCATTAAATGTTTGTCTGTATGAAATCTTGGATGAGTTAATAAATAGGTCACATGGTCAAAAAGTAGGTGACTTGGTCAGATCTATAAAAACCTTGAGAACACATTAAAAGACTTTTTTGGAGCCTAATCTTCACAGAACTTGACCAGAATCTTTGTTTGCAATAAATCTTGATGTGTAACTGTAGGCAAAGATTTGCTTCAACATAACTTGTAATCACTAGAATCCAAGGCACAGTTGTGAACATTTAGTCTTGTGATTAAATTTTAAAGCCAGTGTCCTCAGGTGAGCGATACAGGGCCATCATAGCTTTCTTGCTGTATATCTGCAAGTGGAACTGGTCATGCTGGTCAAGTTCTCTTTCAAATGTTATTTCTTTAAAGAGATACAAAATAAATTTCTTAATGTCTTGGAATAATTCTATGCTTGCAAGACCACAACCTATCCACAATCCTAATAATAATTAGTTTTAAGCTTGCAAGATCGCAAGCTTCTTGCAATCTTCAGTGGAATATAAGATTGCAAGCTTGCAAGACCGCAAGCTTCTCGCAATCTTAATGGTATTTAAGATTGCGAGAAGTGTGCGAACAAAACCTGACCGCAACCTTAATTTCTATGCAAGCGAGCGTGCTCGCATCCGCGACCATAATATTTAAGAATTGCAATCTTATTAAGATTGCGACAAGCTTGCGCAAACTTGTCGCAAACTTGTGACAAGCTTGTCGCAAGCAAGCGTTTTGGTGTGGGAAGAAAGCTATCATAAACAGACTTTTTAAATGAAATGCTTTCTGAAATGGGCAAATTTATTTATTTTCATCAACTTATTGACAATAGGCACTCATATCATATGTTTTTTTGCACAACACTTTACACCCAGTCTGTTCAACAAAACAGCCATGCAAAGCACCATCAATGGTGGTAGAAGAAGATGAATTTGAGAGAAATTTTTAAACCTAGGTCAAGTTTGGTGCAGTCCAATTTATTATATCTACCATGGATAAATTTACACAACAAACTGGTGATATGAAATATTAATTACACACTCACTGGCTTATAGAAAGCTCACAAAAGGTTCACTAAATAGAAATACAAACATTCATATAGATTTACAAACTAGCAATAACTTGCATTAACTCCTAGCCTGATATTCAAGAATTTATCACTCTTATAAAACAGTGTTGATCCAGATGCATCAGGTCTCGCTGAATGCTGTCTGATCATGTTTTGCACTTATTGCAGCCAAGTTCTTATTAAAATTTCATGTTTCTGTGTATGTTTTCATTAGGAATGGAGTATCAAAATAGTACAAGTGTTTCAAACATCTAGCAGGATAAGAGTAAACTATGCTTCTAATAGTGTGTGGTCATAATTGGAAGCAAATATTGGTTCAGCCCAGAAACTACAATTTTATTTTAATTTGCAGACACTGATAAAGTGTAATATTCTTGTTGTCAATTATTTCGAATGGTGTATATAGAAATAAATCAACTGAATGCTGAAGTCAGTCTTTTTCCTTTGCCATGGTTACTCTGTATGTTCAGTTGTAAGGTATTTGGGCTGTCTGACAATTTGCCTATTTTAAAAATCTGTAACACTATCAGACCCTTGTTTGAAGTATTAGCACATAATTTCTATGGAATCTCAAACTTTAGTTTAAGCAAAAACTATTGTGAACACCTTGTCGATTGTTAGACAGTACAACAAGTTATTTTTCTACCTGCCACAGTAACTAACAGCCTCAGGGATTTATGGACAGCAGGAAATAAGTTACTCAGACTGATAGTAATACTGCAGAAAAGGTCTTCAGTTTGATTTGGTTGAGGATGAGTCAACTGAGCTTGAGCTAGAGATTTGTAGCTTACATAGCAGTACACAACTGCATTCAACACATTTCTCTAAATCCTAATTCTTTCTACACCCATAAATAAGCACTAATGGAGTGTCTGCTAAAGACAGACATCACCCGTCAGAGTTCATTACTGGGATGATGATCTAATGTGATTTCAAAACTAACTGGTCACATGGTTTTCTTAGTGTAAAATAGTAACTGTGCAATGTGACTCAGATAGGAAATACATGTTTGTAATGATGACTGGGGTGTTATGTTACTTTTCACATAAATGTAGGACATCAATAAACAGCATTTTGAAGGATGTGTTCAGGTAATAATAATTGACTCAGGAGCAGTAAATGTAAATCTTGATCTGACAGCTCACACCAGAATCTACCTGATATGGATCAACACTATTCACTAAGGATGTCAATGATTACTCAGGTACTCAATCAGAAGATTATACTCGAGTATTAAATTCACTATTCAAGTACCCAGTAAAATGGGGAAGTAGAATTAAGTTGAAAAAAATAACCAGAAAAAACAACAAACAATTAAATGCTGTGTTCACTGTTAACTGGACCCTATCCAATTGCTGCCAGTCACATGACCCAGTTCCAGACTATACTACCTGATTGCCTTATCGATCATGGATGCTCAATGTACTGTCTCAGCAGCACCCCATGCATTGTCTGTCACTAATTAAAATGCAAGTCAGGTCACTTCTTTGCTTATGTCAACTCAGTACCTCCACACCCCCATTTCTCTGTACAGTTTGTGACACGTTAATTATATGTTAATTGGCATGTCTCAGAACTGCCCACCAATTGTTCTGATTGGCTGGTAAATAGTTAATCAACCACTTATTTGTCGTTACACTGAGCTCTTATTAACACGGAATGTATTAGGCAACTCTTGCTTAGCATATGATATAAACGTAGGGTAAATAAAACTAATAGACCGATCAGCAATTGTTATTTCACTGCCATCTTACGTTTACACTACGCCATACTATTCTCATTGTCTAAACTGTGAAAACAATGCTGTCAGTTAAGCCAATCCCTTGTAAGCATTTCAAGTCTGTGAAATGTACACTATGTGGGTTAATGTTAATATTTTAAGATGGGAAAATTAACATGCCTAACAATCACAACTGAATGTTTGTTGGTCTTAAAATAGAACATATATAAGTCTGAACAGAAACACAATCACTCTTTGTTTGGTGGTGGTGGAAGTTACAGAAAATTACAGTGATATAGTTTGTATTTGTGAATGTTTCAAATACATTTTTAAACAGAATGTTTTTTATTACTTTTTGCATTTTAATGATATTGAAAATATTTATCAACTATTATTCATTATCACCTGCTGATCAACAATCACAATGATGTTTACATGGCAGTGTCACCAGACTCAAAGGTTTCTCCGTATGTGTAAAGATCGTAAAGTAGGAAAAACATTTTTTACTCCACCAATAGGCTTGCAAAATGTATTCAGTACAAATATAATATATATAGCCAACTCAAGGGATATAATTGTATTTAGTTATTTTATATATGGCCGTTAAGAAACTTGATAACATAAAGTGAAAAATACATTGTTATTAAGACAATGACTAAGTAACTTGAGTACTTGATCAGAAAAATGACCGAGTACTCAAGTACTGACTTAAGTACTCGTTGACAGCCCTACTACATTACCTAAGGCTTAGCAATATGTATTAAGAAGCAAGTTTATATGACTAATTTAAATTGTGCCATAAAAAAGAAATAGTACTAGTTAAATTCTATACAATCCCATGGCTAGTGGTATGAATTGCACTTCAACTGGTAAAAGTAAACTGTTATTAAAGTTTCATTGTTTCCAGTTCCAGTATGACCTTGTTTTATCATCGATCAAACTTGTTGACTGTCACGTTTTCATTCATACATCAATTCTAAGCCAAACAATTTGTTCAAAGTTAAGTTTTTTATCAATAATTACCAATACATAGAGATACGCATAATTGACTGGAACAAAATATATACACAAAAACAGTTTCTTCACAAAGTGGACCAAAAACCACATTTTTATACATTTTGTTTTGTTTTCAACTGAACAAAGCTATTTGTTTTATTTCAATTCTTTGTGCTTCTTTCATTTTGATGTCTCACCAAAAGGTGATAGTTCCTCTATTGTTTATACAAGAACACAAAGCACACACAAACAGCCAATACCCAACCCTCTGAAATAAAATGATAAGACCAGCTGCTTGAAATGTCTGTTTACCTTACAAGAACTTCATTACTTATTCTCTTTGACCAATGGCCAAAACAGATAGGGGAAAAAATAAAAAAATCATTAATGTAGCTCCCTCTATATGCCAGTACCTAGAAGTACAATGTTCACAAGATAAGAGTCTATTTTTGTTTAAGAAATCAGCTAGTTTAATGATGGTAAAATGACTGGATGAAGAATGAACAAATAGGAAGATGATGAACAAATCATTTATGGTTCAATTGGGAATTCATCGAACTAATCTCAATTAGCTGGTCATGAAGGGTAAATATAATGCAGACACTGTCCAAACATTGCTGCATTGTACACTCCTTTCAACATTGCAAGACATTTGTCTTCAAATATTTACCACTGTCTCAGGAACGTGCATAAGAGTAAATACATTGTTACAATAAAATAAAAAGTTTCGATTTTCTTCAAATTGTTTTGTCAGGAAGTTTGACATAATAATATAACTATGACATGCAAGGTTTGTTCAAATATGTTAGGCTGCCATTGTTGTTGAGGCATTATGTTTCAAAAAGTATAGACCTGTCTTACAGAACATAATGCATACTGCCAGTTCATGCTTGGACTCTTCTAGGTTGGACTGCCTTAACATACCTGCCGGCCTTATGCAATCTCCTACTTTTCCCTTTCTATCTCTGACCGGATTTACATAACTACCTGCCTTTGCAAGCTCACGTTTGGCCCATACTAGGACAGACAGCCTTAACATATCTGCCTACTTTTGCAAGCTCATGATTGGCCCCTTCTATCTCAGACTGCCTTAACATATCTGCCTGCCATTGAAAACCCATGATTGGCCCCTACTAGAAAAAACTGCCATAATATATCTCCCTGCATTTGCAAGCTCATGATTGGGCCCCCCTGCTAGGTTTGACAGCCTTAACATATTTGCCTGCCTTTGAAAAGTCATGGCTGGCCCCTACCAGAACAGACAGACTTATCATATCTGCCTGCCTTTGCAAGCTCATGGTTGGCCCCTACTAGAACAGACAGCCTTAACATATCTGCCTGCCGTAGCAAGCTGATGATTGGCCCCTTCTATCTCAGACAGCCTTAACATATCTGCCTGCTTTTGCAAGCTTATGATTGGCCCTTCTATCTCAGACAGCCTTAACATATCTGCCTGCCTTAGCAAGCTCATGATTGGCCCCTTCTATCTCAGACAGCCTTAACATATCTGCCTGCCTTAGCAAGCTCATGATTGGCCGCTACTTTCTTAGGACTACCTTAACATATCTGCCTGGCCCCTTCTTGGGAAAGACTGCCTTAACCAGACCATTCTGTCCAACCCAAATCAAAGCATGTTATCCCATACTTTGCCCCACTGGCATTAATAAACCCCACTAGAATAAGCCTTAGAAATCTTAATTGAGCTTCCTAGCTGACAACTGATAATAACTGAAGCTTGCGATTTTATTAACTTAGATCAGAATATGGTTGTCTTGCCTTCAATGATTGAAGTGATCATTATGAATATCACTGACTGTTTGACCTTTTTTCAAAGCTGATTGGCAGACTGATTTCAGTGTAAAATGAATACCTTACACCACATCATCAAATACACATTAGTCTGTTCAGTCATTTTTTATTGATCTTGTCTAGTGTGTGAAAGAGCCTAAAATCATTTATATCCTGTTTTTATGGAGGTATTTACTTTGGGCATTTAACTCATAGCCAGCACAGCACAGATTGATTGCCAGTGGGCAAAAAGTGAAGATCTGCTCTACTTGCTGCATAGCATCTAGTTAAATTCATAATAAAGTAAGCATGCAATGAATATGTCAGCAAATAAATAAGAGCTGGTTTAGTTACTTATAAATGTGACAGGTAGAGGGTTAAGTAACTGCTACGATTTAACTCTTCATTCCAAAAATTACACAGTTTCCCTGCTCTAGCCAGGTCTTTCATGAAACAGTAAGGTGGCAAACATCAGTTTCTATTAAAGTGATAAGTGGATATAAGAATGTAACACAATCTGTTGACATATATCTTATCCCAATATTAACATTTCACACAGGTGTAAAAAGCGGGTCTAAGAATCAAATCGAAATCAAAAGATCAGAGACAATAATCTCTTGTGTATACTAGAGATGCCATTTTAGTTTCATAATTGAAATATTTAATAAATGAATGAAACTGGGGTACTGGCAATATCACCAGAGGTCAATCATATGTAAAAATTTAAACATGTTTCTGAAATATAAGTCATCATTACTTTTCAACTGATAATCAACTACATAAAAACTAATATTCAATTTGGAAAAAAGTTTGTCACTTTTTCAAATATAATCTAATAATAGGAGTTATAGTTAGTACCAGTTATAATTGATTTTAAGTATGAAATTAAGAATGACCTAACTCACTGATAAACATAATTTATTTTAATTTATTATGAATAAGGCTTTGTCTTCATTGCTTCATATCCACCTTACCCAACCTGTTCAATTAGAGAAGAATCTTTTATTATTAATAACTAATATTATTTTTTTCATTATTTTCATACACTTTCTGGCATAGGTACATTTAGTAAGTTATAGTGATAAAAACAAAGCATGGAAAAAAATGACTGTCTCATGTGGATCTACACTATTTGTTTGAGTGTTACAATCTCCTCACAGCGATTACGTCACGCGTTGCTACTTAAATCTCTGCCCCCAGCAAGGATCACATGACGATAGAGTATCACGTGAAGTAAACATGGCGGCCTCCATAAACATGCCACGAAAGAAAGTGAGTCAAAATTGTTTTTTATGTGACGAGAAAAAGCGGCATTTTAATGTATCTGATTACAAAGACGGGGTTTTAATAAATACAATTTGTTGTTTAACGGGTGAGGAGAGACCTAATTTGTTAAATTACTTTTCAAGCGAACGATTGGGAATTTGCAAAATGTGCAATGAACGCATCACCAAGGCCGTTGATTTGGTTGTGGTTTTAAAGAGAAAGCTAATAAGTGAAGAGACAAGTGCCAGGTACAAGAGGATGGCTGTTAGCCCTGTAACGCCAAAGAAAAGGCCTATACTATACTATATTTTGAGGAGATAAGTCCAGAAAAAAAATAAAAATAAACAAAAACTATCTGCCTGTATTTGGGCGAAAAACTTGCTGGTGGCAGTGATATAATGTACTGTTAAGGGAAGTAATCACTGCGGGGAGTTTGTGAGTGTTACAGTGTTTACTAGCAAATGTACAGGTAAGTGTAAGACAAGCTTAGCATTGTAATTATGGCTTGCTATTATTGTTCTTGTTTGCTAATTATAAGAACACCACTGGACATAGAATAAAGAGCAAATTAATAATTAGCTGCCAATTAATTAAAGAACCACAAAGGACTGTCAAAAGAATCAAGCATATTGATAAAACACTCCAACAATGTTTCATCCAACTCAGCACTATCTGCAATTAATTTTCAAGCATATTCTTATATATCTAGCATATTCTTATATATCCCGCATATTCTTATATATCTAGCATATTCTCATATAAAGTGAATTTCACAAAAAAACAATGGGTTATTGTGGTTTGTCAGCAGTGTTGATAAGATATTGTCACCAGATCAAGTCACAAGATTAGGTACAGAAGAAACTAAGGCTATCATTTTGAATTATTTTGTATCAGAACAAATAAATCAAACAGACCTCTCTTTGCAAAAATCCAATTAAATTAACCATCTACAAATATTTTCATTTTCAGATAAGATCTTTGTAAAAACAAGCCACACTAAAAAAAATCTCAGTTCCACCCCTTTATATTGCAGAACTATAGCCCTGCACAATTTTATTGCACGCCATAAAAGGAAAAATAACACCAAAGTTCTTAAATTTCCACGTCATGATTGAGTTTCATAACAATGTAAATTATGAAAAAAAAGAGTTTTGGATGCATAAAGGGAAAATTTGTGTCATTTGAGAACCAGATAGGTTGTGTCATATTCATTATGGTTATACAGAGCACTATTTACATTTCACCTGCCTAGTATGAATTAATCATTATTTGGCAAACAGTGTAGATCCAGCTTGGAGCTTTCTGACCAGAATCTGCATATTTGTTGCTGAGTCTGAAGCTATCTTTAAGTATAGATGACAAGTAATTCAGAATGTTTCTTGCTTTAAAATAAAATAGCATGTTAGAGGTTTACATAGATTTATCATTCATTACAACATATTGAATAACCTGAATAAAATAAAATACTCAAGGCTAACATAGCACACAATGATGACTCCAGACAATATAAAATATTTAGGGGTACAGAAGACTGCTTTAAAAGGCTTAAAATATCCATTGATTTAAAAGCATGACTGTACATGTCCATGAATATATATTGATGTGATATGACTTACAGACAAAACGTCTTTTTTAAGCCCTGTTAGTAGTGTAGTAACTCCTCTGACTGCTTATCCTCTTACTGCATGGGTTCTGAGCCCGTTTAAGGCGAAGGACTTTATGAGTAATGGTCTTCCAGCATTGTTGATTCTACCCATACATTTATCTGCGTTCTTCCTCAAACAAAATAGCTGGAAGTCATTTTATTAATCATAGTTTGAACATCCAAAACCAGCCTGCTGTCAGTAAAATATAACAGATTGTCTTGGGTTTATAGCATAGTAGAACAGTACAGGTAGCAATATCAATGGATAGTATTGAAACAAACAAATAGTTGTAAGTATTTGATTAACTCTGGTCAGTTTGATTTTTACAAACCATTCTCCCTGATTGGACGCAGCTAAAAGAAATCCCTGTTTAGAAAACAAGAGAGCCATGATGGCCCTTAATCCCTCACACAGGCTCTTAGTAGGCTCATATCTGGCATCAAGTAATTCAGTTTTTTACTTTAGAAATCTTTGATGAGGATTGGACCATTAGTGTGGCCACTGGGCTGATAACATTTTCTAGAATTTTACCAAGTAACCTACTGAATCCACGTGACCCACTTCAAAACATATGTAAGATTTGATAATGGCAAGCATTCTGTTTGGTAAAGATTGGGCCATCAATGTGGCCTCTAAGTGTTTTCACATGTTTTTTTCTAAAATTTGACCAAGTGACCTGCTTTTTGACCCATGTGACCCAATAATATACTCATCCAAGATTTTGTCCAGACGAACAACCTGATCAGGTTTGGTGAAGGTTGGGCTATGAATGTGGCCTCTAGTGTGTTCACATGCTTTTTCTAAGTTTTGACCTAGTGACCTCTATTTTGACCCCACATGACCCAATAATGAACTCATCCAAGACTTCAAGCAGACAAACATTTTGACTTAGTCTGATGAAGATTGGCCATTAAATATGGCCTCTAGTGTGTTCACCAGCTTATTGTAAGATTTGACCTAGTGACCTACCTTTTGACCCCACATGACCCAGTTATGAACTCATCCAAAATTTCATGCAGGCAAACATTCTGATCAAGTTTGGTGAAGATTGAGCCATAAATGGGGCTTCTGGTGTGTTAAGATTTGTCCTAGTGACCTACTTTATGACCAAACATGCCCCAATAACAAACTCATCCAAGATTTCATGCAGACCAACATTCTGACCAAGTTTGATGAAGATTGGGCTATAAATGTGGTCTCTAGTATGTTCACAAGTTTTTCCTAAAATATGACCTAGTAACCTACTTTTTGACCCCAGGTGACCCAATAATAAACTCATCCAAGATTTCATGGAAACAATCTGACCAAGTTTGATGAAGATTAGATAAAAACTGTAGCCTCTAGCATGTTCACAAGCTAAAATGTTGACAACAGACGATGGATGAAGTGTTATCTGAAAAGCTCAGCTTGAGCACGTTGTGCTCAGGTGAGCGAAAAACAAAACAGGTGTATTTGGATGTGAGCCCATAGCCTTGGAATGAAATGTTAATCTGGCCTGTACACCATCTGACATTGCTAAAAAGATATTTGTGAAATGTTACCAAGCAAATAGAGTAGCTATTATTATTACCCTGGATGATAAATGTCAACACACAAAGTCAACAATGCTGGGCACAGTTTCATCAAATGGCTATAAACTCCATTCACAAATCTGCCTTCAACAAACATACACTCACTCAATCAAGCCTATTTACTATTCCATAATTGATTTTTGAAATCAAATATTTCACCCTACTACAACAAAACACACTGACTAAAATAGTAAACCCTGAACATACTATTAGAATTAAGCAATATAAATCTTAGTAATTTTCTAACAACATCATTAAATGGTTACAATGCAGAAGCTGGAGACTCAGCAGCAAAAAGAGCAGGTTTATGAGCTCAATGTTGACATTCTGATGTTTAATGAGAAAGGTTATGGCAACTGGCAACACTTGCTGTAATTAGAATTAAAATGGCAGATTTTAAGTTTAATTTTTAGTAAATAATTTCTCAGTTTAGATTATGCTCAGACTTCAATTTTAACTGCTCTGTATTTTTACTTATGGTACATAGTTTCGTTAACAATGAATTGCAATATGACCATACCTGGACCAAGTCTGGATAATATAATTTATTGTTCTAATTTGCCCAGTATTTTTGAGGAAGATTATTGTATTGGCTTTAGTGCATAGGTATTTATTTAACGTAAACATATTTTTAAACAACTTTAATAAAATGGATGATACAAGGATGCAGGAAAGTCATGGTATTGTTGTGTCAGCCAATGAAAATGCTCTTTTTTCAGTTATGACTTTTCTACAATGACCCTGCTAAATCAGCCAATCAAATCCCTTCAATTCTGTATTGGCCCTATGTTTTTGTGTGGTTTCACTTGCAACATGCAAAACCTGAGTTATGAGAAATCTGAATTTCGAAGGTAAGAAGGATCGACCCTGCATGACCAACCTATGGCCAGCCTACATATCTGGAAAAAAGGAAAGCATGTGCAGAAATAAATATAATGGAGATAAGATGCATTCATTGTATGCAGGCATGCTTCAAATATTATCATTAATATTGTAATGTTTTAACAAGATGTATAAGTGTTTATATTGTGCAATGCAGAATACATTAAGTGAAGATTTATGAATAGACAATATGTCAAGCATGTGTAACACTCAGTGACATAAGAAAAGGGACCAAACAGGGGAACAGTGTTTTAGAATGTATGCTCCACTGACTATGCATAGTATACTATTTCAAAAATAAGATGGATGAAATACTTGCATGAAACTTTATGATTAAAATGTGTCAAATGAACATAAACAGTTAAACTGTTTACTGTATTGAGTACTGTACTTTGGTGTATTTTTCTTTCAATAACTTTGTAACCTAAAATTAGAAAAAAACAGTTCATGAATATTTATATATAGCCAACTTAACGATGAAAATCAATTAAGGCTTTCAATCAATTTCCATTTAAGTATTCACCTATGTTTTCATGCTACTTTGATTCTTTGACACCTTCAATGTCAAAGCTATCCGAGTCTTCAATACATTCCAACTGAATTGCAGTTGATAATTCATCCTTGGCTCAATGTATAATATGATGGGTAGAAAAGTGTATTGAACTGTCAACAGCCAGCCAGGTTTAAAAGATACCAATTCTGACTTCCTTCATTTTGTACAGTAGAGCAAATTAGATAATTGGTTTAATTGTTCCTCATTTCCCTTTACCTTACTGTTAGAATTTCAAACTTTAAACCTTATTTATTTGCTGACAACTTCATGCAAAGGTTATAAGATGAATCAACAGATATTTATCAGCAAATAGTGTAGTTCCTGATTAGATAGGTCCCAGTGTGTAAGCTTGACCATTTTGAGACTAGAAGACTTAAGAGTTAATTGCCTCGAACACTGTAAAATAGACTCTATATAGCTCAGCGTCTTTTGATTGAGACTAACTGGTCAGCAAACAAAAAACAGTTCTGCATGGAATATAAAAGAATACTTTACCAATGTGGCAAGACAAAAATGCTTACAAATGTTAATATATAAATTTTGAAATAATTAATGAAGTTTCATCATAATTCAATGTCTGGCTCTGTTTTTTTTTGTTTTGTATGACATGTTATATATTTCTTTAGAGAAATGTGAAAACAAGTCAACCAAATAATTGTTAGTAAGCAACATCTTTCTATTTATCTCAGTTTTACTGTAACTTAGAACTTCATTTATTTATGGACTTATAGATTTGTACTTTACATGAAAATAAAATATTTTCTCTTTCAAATTGAGAAACTTGCAATGGTATACTATATCATTAAATAGAAAAAGAAAACCAACTGTTTTTTTTTTGTGTGTTTTTTTTTCAATTACATTTAAATAAGCCAGCACAATATTTTATCTGATCAACTAATGAAACACATTCTAAACTTCTATCTTACAATGAATTCAAATTTTCACACCAATAAGGCAAGGTACTTACTTCCTGCTGACAGTGACTCAGTTTGTTGACTGTCAGATTTCTGGTCATCAGTCTGCTTCTCTGAGGGTTTGTCAGACCCAGATGTGGACCTGTTCACTGTCTGTTCTACAGTCTGTTCAGACAGTGGAGTCTGTACTGGTGTCATTATATCAGCCATTATGTTCTCAGCAGTATCAGATGTAGTGTTAAGTGTTGTCTAGAACCCTTTTGCAAGTGGTTTAGTGATGATGTCTCTGACACAAGCAAGCAGTTTACTCCACTTATTTATAAGTTATATTATAGATAACTGAATAATAAATCCAACAACTCTCACTTCCCAATGATGAGGTCAAAATGCTGTCACTTTTTATGAATGCAAAATCAAGCATTCACCTTCCAGTATTATAGACTCAGTGGATACCCTTATGTTTTTTTAACTGTCACTTCTTTATCATCTGTCAAGTGGACTGGTCTTTTGTACTGTAATTAGCTCAAATGTTGCTATTCACACACACACACACACACACACACATATATATATATATATATATATATATATATATATATATATATATACATATAAATATCTTCTTGATATGTATAGGCTTAGGCAAGTAGTGTAGATCCAGTTTCTCGCTAGGATCTGATCAGGATCTTTAGTATAAGCTTCTCAGTCTTTGTTTTACAAGTATATTAAAACTGACATGTAACATACCGATATATGATATTAAAGCAAAAACCCCTGAGAATTTAGCATGGGCTTTTAACAAAATGTAGCAAACTAAGGGTTATAATAAGTATAACTATACTCGGAACTTGACCAGTAAGAAGACTAGTTAAATTATATACTTCATTTCATTCACTTTTATACATACAACTACACTCTATATGGGAAACCTGATTACTGTGTTATATTCAGATTTGGTTTGACAGCATGCTAATAGGAACAGAGATTGCTATCATGAATTATTCCTTTTCTAATCCCTGTCAGTTTCAAGGTTCTTCCAGGTAATTCACCTGTATGATAATCAGTCAATTATTTGCCTAAGAGATCAGAGCAATTATTTTGCACCCTAAAAGATTGTAATTTTACATCACCTAAATTCCTTCTAAAAATATTTGGCAAGTCTTATACCATGATATATAAGAAAGAAAATTCTTGCTTATATTGTCATTTTTGCATGAAGCATAAATGAATCAATTCACCACAAAATGAAATGCTGAAGACCATGAGCACTAAATTACTAACTGCATCAATTGCTACTTTACATGTATTTCTTCATTTACCAGTATTACTACAATTAGCCCAATATATGACAGCTTGACCATGTTACATTTTGTGTGCGTGTGTGTGTGTGTGTGTGTTAAGTGTGTGTGTGTGTGTGTGTGTGTGTGTGTGTGTGTGTGTGTGTGTGAGTGTGTGTGTGTGTGTGTGTGTGTGTGTGTGTGTGTGTGTGTGTGTGTGTGTGAGAGAGAGAGAGAGAGAGAGAGAGTGCCTGCATGTGTGCATGTGTGCGTGTGTATTGGGGTGGGTGGGGCTAGCTGATGGAAATCTATGCTTAGGCCTCATTAATATTTACTTATTATGGTATGAGTTATATACATAACCAATAACACAGTAATGTTCATCACAGAAACATCCTAAATTACCCCTAATCTAAAAACTTGCTACTGAATTTATGTTTTACCCCAGGATAAAAATAAAGCCAAATAAGAAATAAAGACTACCAATAATTGCATACATGTTTAAAACTACACTAATAGAGCTAAATATAAAAATGCTGCAATGATTAATTGTATGACTCAAGAAGGTATTTTAGAAATAGCTGAACACATTTAAGAGATGTTTATACATATGAACAAGTAAACTTGTAAAACAAATATTTTGTGTTTATCACCCCACTGCAGAAGGCTCACATCCATTTATAGAAAGTCATTTAAAATTCTTAAGAGAGAATAGTCAGCTTGTTTAATGTTTAATTACTTGACCATATAGAGCCCGCAGTCATCAACACTGGTAACTACACTAGTCAGTTAATAGCACAATTAAATATTCATATTTTCATATAGAATAAGTTACCATTACCATTACAGCAGAGACATCGGCCATGACTACCATTACAGTAGAGACATGGGCCATGACTACCATTACAGTAGAGACATGGGCCATGACTACAATTACAGTAGAGACATGGGCCATGACTACCATTATAGTAGACATGGGCCATGACTACCATTATAGTAGACATGGGCCATGACTACCATTACAGTAGAAACATGGGCCATGACTACCATAACAGTAGAGACATGGGCCATGACTACCATTACAGTAGAGACATGGGCCATGACTACCATTACAGTAGAGACATGGGCCATGACTACCATTACAGTAGAGACATGGGCCATGACTACCATTTCAGTAAAGACATGTGCCATAACTACCATTAGAGGAGACACATTGGCAATGACTTCCATTACAGTAGACACATGGGTATGACTGCCGTTACAGTAGAGACATGGGCCATGACTACCATTACAGTAGAGACATGGGCCATGACTACCATTACAGTAGAGACATGGGCCATGACTACTATTACAGTAGGGACATGGGCCATGACTACCATAACAGTAGAGACATGGGCCATGACTATGAAATGAAATGTTTACATCCAGACCAGTCTAGTCATTCAACAACCAATTAATACAGAAACATTGTACTGTAGGTCCTGACCTATTGCTTGCTTGCTACTCACCTGCTTGTCACATATTTACCAGGCTTAGGCAAATAATGAAGATAAAAATCAGATTACTCCCTGCTGGGAACTGTCTAATCAAGACCTTCACTTTTTGCTGCTAAGTCTTCAATTACCAAAAGACTTAAATTTATAGTATGTGTTTATGTTTATTAGGTTTATCACCCCACCAACATTATTTCAGTTATCTGGAGCAGTGTTCAATTGAAGCAAATATAGTGCTGCCTTCACTGTGTATAGCATGCCATGAACACCTGACATGATACCACACCTAGTTACATTATCCTAACACTGGGCCAACCAGTCGTGGAACTACCCTTATATTGGCTTAAGCGTTAGCAAGAGAGCTATACCACTACCATTTTTAACGACTTTGGTATGTGGTGGCCCAAGATCGAACCCAGGGCCTCTTGTACCTGGAGCTGATGATCTACCAATTGCACTACCAGGTCCGGTAGAATATCAACCTTGACAGGTGCATGTAAAATATATAATATGCAAGCAAAAGGCTGAGAATCCAGCAAAGGTTTTTAACAAAATGTAGGAAGTTGAGGATTAATTAGTGCTGGCTGCACACTTTTCTTAGTGCTGCAGAGTATAATAATAATAACTGTTTAATACTGACAAAAATATAAACATTTAACAGTTTGGGGAAAATGGACATAGAAAAGTGGTGCTAATAAACCATATTTAATGCTTATTTGCTAAAAACTTCATTGATAGGTAACTGACTAAGTCCTGACTCAGCAGCAAAGATCAAACAGGATCCCTTTTTGAGGTGTTGATCATGATTTGCACTATAACAGTGCCCAAGCCTGATCATTTCATGTTTAATGCTTGCTCAGAGTAAAAATTACTTGAATTGTCATTACTTTTTTGTTGAATCCTAATCAGCCAACTGCAGCTCAAAACTATTTAATAAGATGAGTGAAATAAAACATAATGCTAGAAAATAAATATACTGGAGACATAAAAAGGCACAACATTAAGCCTCTTATCTGTTTAAAATAAATATTATCAACAACAAAAATACAATAAATATTGTGAATTGACCATTTCCAGCAAAAGAAGTAAACAATCAATCTTCCAGTATCATGATTGTACACTACCATTTTACACATCTACAAAAAATCAATCTAACTTATAAAGAATTCAAATCATGACTACAAGCTCCCATAAGCTTCTGCCTTTCAGAAAAAATTCAATACAATAAAACTGAATGCTGAAAAACATCAGGTGAATAAAATAATAATTCAAATTCAAGTATATATTTTAAAAATCTACCAATCCTTCTTTAAAATTCACATAGGATGATCTAAAGCTGAAACTGAATGTCAACAAAAACACATTTACATTTCTTTAATACCCTTCTATACATCAGCATACACTGGCCATGAATTCTGACAATTCACACAAAACAAATCCAAAATTTTACCACATATTTCCAAAAAAATCTATTGATTTACATTAAACTTCCTTTAAAAAAAAAATCACACAAAAACCCCACCGAAGCAACAATTAATTCTGGTGAAGAAGGCCAAAACACAATCAAGCACAGTCATATATATCCAATAATGATGTAGCTATAATCCAATCCAGGACAAAGGTGAAGAATCACTGTCGTCTGATCTTGAATTTCCCCAACACCAGCACTGATTACAGGATCAGCCCACTGGCCATAAATACCTGGCCCGCCATAAACCAGAGAGTCTATTGAACGCAAACCATTGGGAACATATTAATAGGAATAACTACGATCACATTAACTGCTGTAAAAATCCACTACCCTCACAGGCCATGGACCATAACATTATAATACAATGTAACAAAAGATACTTTTAGTTATTTGTCATTCACTTGTAAATGGTTTCTTATTTATTTGTCAAAATTTTAAAGAAGTATTTTGGTTTCCTTAATGGCAATGAATTATTTAATAAAAAGTGTTTTATATAATAAACAGCCATGAATTTTAATGCCAATTTTATTTTGTTTTAAATTACAGTAATAAAAAACTAAATTGTAAAGTTGTGGTCAAATAATCATGAAACATAATGTTGTTTCTTAAAAATTGATATTCAATCAATTTAGAGGTTTATACTAATCAGCAAAATATACAATTTTGAAACCACAATTACAGAAGATAGAACCATGTTTTGCTCCCCAAATAATTTTAGAATTAAAATATAAGCAAGCCAAAAACTTACAATCATTACATAAACAGCTGCATCTTGCAAGTTATTAAACAAATTGTATTAAAGACTTATTTAATGAATTTAGAGCTATGGTTCTGGTGCACTGCACTTAATAACTAACTCCTCTGAAAAGAAAGTTTGGCATAGACAAATGATAGATAAAAACAACAAGTTATTGTTGCCGCTCTTGAGAGCAATGACTCTTATGGAATGCATTTTTGTTAATGTGTTGATAGTGTAGCAGTCAATAACACAATGTTGCAGCTATTCTGTGAGGCCCTTTTTCAGAGAAAAGAGCTGAGTGTTCCAGTTTTTTTTAACAGTGTAGCTTGCAACAATAAAGTGTAGCTTGCAATTAAAAAGTAGCAGGCATTAATAGGAATTCGTGGCCATTTGGCAAGGTCTTTTTTAAGAAAAGAAACCGAGTATGCCAATGTTTGCAATGCAGCTTGTCCTCAACAATGTGATAAGAAAAGTAGCAGATAGTCTAGTTCCCATCAGAGTTACAGGTCATTACTCCAAAATATTTATGTAATGAATCAACAGTAAAAATGGAGTATTTAGTCTGTAGGATAGCCATCTTCTTGTTTACAACACATGCTCTCTATGGCGTCTTGGACGTTTCATTTCTATGCTCTTTTTTGTATAATAGTTTTTGTGTACTAGTATGCTTCTCATCCTGAGATATGTACATGTCAAATTTGTAATGAATATATCTAATAGTTTTCAAGTTATCATATAAGAAAAATAAGATGAGGCAGATGACTTAAAAATTAACAGTTATGGTTTTATGCACTGCACTTTTACTCACCACCAGATACAAATTTACCAAGTTTGACATTATTGGATTTATTGTCCAACTAACAGTATTTCAGTTATCTGGAAATGGTGTCCACTTGAAACAGATACAGTGCTGCCTTAACTGTGTATAGCATGCAATGAACACCTGGCATGATACTACACCTAGTCACATTATTCTGACATCGGGCCAACCAGTCGTGGAACTATCCTTATATTTCCTTGAGCGTGTTAGCAAGGGAACTATACCACTACCATTTTTAATGACTTTGGTATGTCACAGCCCGGGAAACTGGGGCCTCTATAACCTGGAGCCGAGGCTCTTTCGATTGCGCTATAAGGTCTGGTCAAGTTTGAAATTAATCTTTTCAAAAGATATTAAGCTATTCTCTGTACAAGCAAGTCAGATGGACAGATAGAAATAAATAAAGGAAAATAACTCAAAATTTAACATTGACAAAATTATTGTAGTAGCTCAGACTCAGACAGACAGATTGATGAAAGGATGGCTGGATGGAAAAAGCTGTGATTATATGCATACCAATGACTCCACTTTGTCCAGTTCAAAACATATCTCAGATTTCATACGAGCAAACGTTCGGCCAAGTTTGGTGAAGACTGGGCCATAAATGTGGACTCTTAGTGTGTTCACAAGGTTTGTCCAAAATTTAATCCAGTGATCTGGTTTTTGACCCCACGATTTCTTGCAGGCAAACATTCTGGCCATGTATAGTGAAGATTGGGCCATAAACAAGGATCTTGTTGATGCCGCGCAACGAACCATGGACGCCACACGACGGACAAAGGAGTATCGTGAGAGCTCACCTTCAGCATAATTTTCTCAGGTTAGCTAAAAAGGACAGGCATCTTTTAAGCTTGAAGGACTAAAAATAGGAGTAAACATTTCATTTTCTGTTGTTCACTTCATATAGCATTTCATAGCAGTATCATTTTAATTCGCACTAAGTCAGTAAAGTCTATTTTTACTGTAAGGTACTGATATACAAAAGGTTCCATTTACAGCAAACACACATGACCAAGTGCCTTTACAAACATGATCGACATAAAGCTATGCAACTACATTAGGGCTTGCTAATATGAAAGGAGCAGTTATTGGCTTAAATTGAACAGCTGATGAACAAGCTACTTGATAGGCATAGAGAAGATGTATGCTAAGTGACAATTTCTGTCAAACATAGAAACTGGTAATATTAGCTGAGGATTTGCTTTCTAAACAAGGCAATTATATTATACTTAAGCTGAGTTTAAAAATATGATTTCCAAAGTTAAAGTGAAAGTATTTAAGTGAAAGTTGTTTCCATTAAGATACAATGACAGAATCATATAAACAGAGCAGCAATGGTTAGTTACTGATAAACTTCCACCTTGGATGTAAAAAGCTTTATGTCATTTTGTTGCCCAGGATTTTTCACTTTCTAAATACCGGGAAAAGGAAGACAGGTACTCAGAAAGGAATAAGAAAATAAATGTCCCACTACTTAAAGTAAGGTCTAAGAAAATCTTCATGCATGAAAATTAAACTTGTATGCCAGAAACAATGACCTAAAGTAACAAAAGGCCAGTATCATAATTATGCAAGCATTCAGTTTTATCAGTCATATTTGGGACTTGCCAAGTCGGCACCTGAGAGATGAAGATCAAAGTTTAAAGATGAGTTCTGGAATTTAATGTGGATAGTTAAAAGAACTGTAACGAGTATAGGTGAAAGTACCTGTATCCATAAGATTGTAGCTGCCTTGATACTTAGGTTTGATACGTAAGAAAGACATATTTAGGGTCATTGTGATGACTCAGTTTCTGATACTTTGGTGAAGATCCCAAGGGTTTTATGGTAGAATTAGTGATGCAAATCAGTTGGCAGACCTTTACGCATTAGAAGCTTTTGCTTCATATGTTCAGTCCAAAGCCTTGATTTAACAAAGAATTTTTAAATAATAATAGTAAAGATGCCCTTGCATACTATTAGCATTATGGTTGCAGCACCAAGATTGTGTGATGTAGTGTCATGGTATTGTGACTGAAGTTACTGGCCGAATGTTCACGCTATGATGAAATTGTGACGGTTGCATGATATTTGCTCCCAAATTTTTATATGACTGAACGTTGTTTGTGTGGTTTGTCATCCTACTTACAATCTTTCAATTATCCGGAGACACTATTCACTCAAAGCAGATATTGTTCAGCCTTCCAGTGTATAGCATTTTATGATAAACTTGGCATGATACCACACCCAGTCATAATATCCAAATACCAGGCTGGTCAGTCAGAGGATATAGTGGTAGAGTGTAGGCTTGTGGATCGGGAGGTCGCGGGTTTAAACCCTGGCTGGGTCAAACCAAAGACTTTAAAGTTGTTAGTAATGGCTTCCCTACTTACGCTCGGGGCTAAGGGAACAGCATTACGCCTGACTCGACGGTGTCAGTATAATGGACCGGCCGGGTTCAGTCCCTGGGCATCTCATAAGTGCCCCTGTGCTATAATGATAGAAATGTTGCTGCACAGTTTCGGCAAAAGTGCTGGCTTATCCCATCCCATCAGAGGACTTAACCCTTAATAGCTACTTGAATATGAGCAAGGGAGCTATACCAATACCATTTTATACCACTTTTGTTATGTCACTGTTTGAGTTTGAACCAGGGTCTCCAGTTCCTGGAGCCAATGCTCAACCTACAGTGCAATAACTGGTCAGGATGATTAAAAAATTGCTACTGAGTTGTTAATCAACATGAAAATAAAATAATTAAAGAGCTTTGGTCTTACCCTTTCCTAAAAATGAAAACTACAATATGGTAAAATCTATAAGAATGATCAAACATTTTCAGTGTTATAGGAAGTGGTTACACAGTGGTAAGGCATGGATTGGGTAAACATCTTGTAAGATTTTAAATTAATTAATCTTCAATGTGAAAGCATTCATGAAAAATAAATCAATAATCATAACAGTCACTTTTCACACAGTGACAAAGAGGTGTCAATAATCATGTAAATAATAATAAGTTTTTCAATGTCTCATTTAATAAAAGATAAACAAATAACTTCAATGAGCCTTTGTCAGATATAATATTGTCTTAAACCTTTCTTATCAGTGAATAAACAGTAAGTGACAGTTTGAAATTAAACCATGGTTTTGTATACAAAGGACACATGACACAGGATAATGAAATATACCTACAATAGAAAAGTGTCATAATAAGTAACTGAATCAGTGACTTTACAATTCACAATAAACTATGATAATCAAATAATGTTGTCATATATACGTACACTGCACAGTAACAATAATGGTCATTAACACATGACAACTCCCAGATGTACTGGTGGAGGATTAGACCCAGAGGACTGATACAATAATAGTCATTAACACATGACAACTTCCAGATTTACTGGTGGAGGATTAGACCCAGAGCTGACATAATAATGACTATTAACACATGGCAACCTCCAGATGTACTGGTGGAGGATTAGACCCAGAGCTGACATAATAATGGTCATTAACACATGGCAACTTCCAGATGTACCAGTGGAGGATTAGACCCAGAGCTGACATAATAATGGTCATTAACACAAGGCAACTTCCAGATTTACTGGTGGAGGATAAGACCCAGAGGACTGATACAATAATAGTCATTAAACACATGAAAATTTCCAGATTTACTGGTGAAGGATTAGACCTAGAGCCAACCAAATAATGGTTATTAACAAATGGCAACTTCCAGATGTACTGGTGGAGGATTAGACCTAAAGCCGATATAATAATGGTCATAAACACATGGCAACTTCTAGATTTACTGGTGGAGGATAAGACCCAGAGGACTGATACAATAATAGTCATTAACACATGACAACTTCCAGATTTACTGGTGGAAGATTAGACCCAGAGCTGACATAATAATGGTTATTAACAAATGGCAACTTCCAGATGTACTGGTGGAGGATTAGACCCAGAGCCGACATAATAATGGTCATAAACACATGGCAACTTCCAGATTTACTGGTGGAGGATAAGACCCAGAGGACTGATACAATAATAGTCATTAACAAATGACAACTTCCAGATTTACTGGTTGAGGATTAGACCCAGAGCTGACATAATTATGGTCATTAACAAATGGCAACTTCCAGATGTACTGGTGGAGGATTAGACCCAGAGCCGACATAATAATGGTCATAAACACATGACAATTTCCAGATTTACTGGTGGAGGATTAGACCCAGAGCTGACATAAAAATGGTCATAAACACATGCCAATTTCCAGATTTACTGGTGGAGGATTAGACCCAGAGCCAACACAATAATGGTCATTAATAAATGGCAACTTCCAGATTTGCTGATGGAGGATAAGACCCAGAGCCGACATAATAATGGTCATTAACACATGGCAACTTCCAGATTTACTGTTAGAGGATTAGCCCCAGAGCCAACACAATAATGGTCATTAACACATGACAACTTCCAGATGTACTGGTGGAGGATAAGACCCAGAGCCAACATAATAATGGTCATTAACACATGACAACATCCATATGTACCAGTGGAGGATTAGACCCAGAGCTGACATAATAATGGTCATTAACACATGACAACTTCCAGATGTACCAGTGGAGGATTAGACCCAGAGCCAACACAATAATGGTCATTGACACATGACAGCTTCCAGATTTACTGGTGGAGGATTGGACCCAGAGCCGACATAATAATGGCCATTAACACATGGCAACTTCGAGATTTACTGGTGGAGGAAAAAACCCAGAGCTGACACAATAATAGTCATTAACACATGACAACTTTTAGATTTACTGGTGGAGGATTAGACCCAGAGCCGACATAATAATGGTCATTAACACATGGCAACTTCAAGATTTACTGGTGGAGGATTAGACACATAGAGTGGACACAGTTATAAAACATGGCAACTTCAGATTGACTGGTGGAATAATTAAAACATTAGTGAATTTTATTCATGTTTAAAGCAAGCATAGCTGGGGTAATCAGACATAGGCAACTAAATTTTTATGCCTTTGATCTGCAGTATACATTTTGGCTTAATGAAAACGTAATATGTAATGAAAAGTTTACTTTCTGAAATATGATTAGAATTAATCAGTTCAAATAAAGTTTTAGGCAGCCAGATGTATACAAATGACAGTGGATTGTGTTTTACTGGCCATGCACGTGCTGTGTGGTTAGTTGATGACATAGTTATATCATAAAAGTTTTTTACAGTTATGTACATTCAGTGGTTTTAAATGGATATAAATAAGAGTCAGTAAAAATACTTAAATGCAAAATAACATCATATATACCAGTTAAACAGTCAATACTTGTATACTTTTGTATGTATTTTAATATTATGTGAATGACTTTAAATAACAAACTTAATAGTAATAATAACAATAACAACAACTATAATAAACATTCAAGATTAATCTGTCCAGTTCTCTAACAACCTCTGAACAACGTAAAGCAACTGCGAACTTGATATGTACAATAAATAACAGTAGTCTAAAGTTACATCTAATATTCAATATTCCCTTTTAAATCCTTTTGTTCCATTATGTCTTATATCAAATAAACACTTCATCTTCTTACATGCGTATATTAAATGTATGCAGACAAGTGATATGACTAATTTAGCTTCGATTTATAAACTCTTACACTTAATTACACAGCCTTTCATTTCATAAACAGAATATATCAACAAACTGCCAAACTAAATAAATTCCTAATTTGTTTCTTGCATTTTTCCATTTGATTTGTAGAGCCTCTTAATATTAATGTTATTATTAACAACATGCTACAATTCATGCATTTTTACCACTCCTTTCTTATTATGTAACATTAAATAACTTCTTTTCTTCTATTTCTATTTTCAAGCTATTATCCATGAAGTAACCTATATAAACTTTAGATATATATAAATTACCTAACAACAATATTTCTGTCCTTCTTACACTAAAATTGCCTCTAATCATAATCCCACTTGCAAAAGCTGAACATATCAAATTATACATGCCAGTCCTACAAGGCTAATATCTTATTGTCATATGTTTACAAGTTCTAAAATCCCTACCTTCTATTTTTCTATGATCAAACTACCTAAATAATCCCATAAACCTTAAAGACAACTTGTATAGATAACATTACCACAGCAAAGTACATCTTATTAATACACACTACAAATTCTGAAATCCCTGTTTTCGTCAAGAAGACACTGAAGAAACTGCTGGTTAACTAGGCAATGCAGCCTCCACACCAATATTTCTGCTGCTTCTCGTATATTGTCACCTGTCCACCAGACAATATCACAATGCAATGCCACAATGCCTGTAAACCCTTATCAGGCTAAACTGGTTAATAAACCAAACAAAATTCTTAGCCCTCTGCTTAAAGTTCATCAAATGTAACAAGACTTATAGAGACTGGGCAGCAAATAGAGAAGATCCTGATCAAAAGGCACCAGCAGGTATTGGTTGATCTGGATCTACATTATTTGACTAAGTCTTAACAATTCTTGCCAAGCAGGCAAAGAATAATACTATGTAGAGAAACCTCTATACAAACACATCTACCCAGAGCACACAATGTCTAGCCCTGCCCACAAAATTAATGCTACAATGGCACGTTGAAGAGAATCTGTCAATATGATAGCGCTTCATCAGTTTATTAATGGAATGGCAAAACAAGGGCATTCATAAATATAAAATATCAATAATGTTGATCATTCATTTCTGTTGTTCAGCTATAATGGATATTATATTGTTTTGTATAAAAACAATTGGTGGGGCAATAATTACAAATATAATCTTGCTTTACTTTTTTACAAACCCTAATTTAATGTGTTTTATCACTGACACAACTCTGTTTCACTGTCAATTGTTTAGATAAAAAAATACATTGATAGGTTATTAGAATCATTTTAGTGATAGCTATTATTGACTGAGCAAAACACTTGAAAACCATCCCAAAATAACAATCAATGCATTGCAGGTTAGCTGGATGACTTACGTGAATGGGTGTCCCCCATAACAGGACACCATCTTATTTGTCGCTGGATGGCGAGTTACAAGTTGGTTACTGACTCCTCTGCTCGTTTTTTCTTTAGTGATAAACATCTCATGAGGTATAAAAACCATCAGAGGTAAGAAATTTATAAACCAATAAATTCTAAATAAATTTATGTCCTTTCTAATCAATGTGTTTACAGTCAAACACTTCAATAAAATTTATTTTATGAAGAACACCTCAACCTAACTCTTTAAATAAAATGTAAATCCATAACAAATTTAACAATGGGTATCACTGCAAATATGAAATAACATAAATAAATAAATAATAAATTACAATAGCAAAAAGAAATAATATGGTAATAATGTCCTGGCACTTCTATTCACTTGTTATCTCTTAGTATTTTTCCACATTAAGAAAGTTACATAAAACATGAACAAAAATGAATAACAAAAAGCAAGAGCATCATGTATGGTTCAAGCAATGATGCCAACAAAAGTCAAGGTTAACTCTTATGCTATACATTTTTAGGTTCATTTTGCACCCATGCTAAATTGTCTTTTTGTCAATTACATGTATATATTATATATATGACATGTAAAGGTTTATATGCATGTACTTATTACTTTTAATATTGAGCCACACTTCAAAAAAAAAGATACTGTATTTTAAAACCCATTATGCCCATTTAGAAGCAAACATATGGTTATTTGGGGATCTTATAAAAAGGACAGTTTACAAACAGTGTACATTATGAAGCAAAAATGAACAAAAAATATCTGCGGCCTTGTTGAGGCTGTAAAATGTTTAGTGTGTTTGTCACTGTGACATCTATTTACCAGTTTCTTCCACTTATTAATTGCCTAATGTTTTAAACACCAAATGCCTGTACGAGCTTAGACTCCACAAGATTGTATATTTTTGACAATATTTTACACTGTTTAAATGCCACTTTCTTATTCTGGTCATAAGATCTCCACATTTGTTAACCATAAAATGCATGCTGAATATAACCCACTTGTTTTGCCAATTATGTTCATAGATTATATAACAACAGTCAAATAACTCTGTAAACTGAAATTTTAAGTCATCAATGGATAAAGATTATGTCATGCTTACTACAAATGATACTTTAAAAAGGAAGTGAAACACCTCTTTAAAGAATGGTGGTGTCTGAAAGCATTGAGGTAGTCATCACAAAGGTGTTCCAATTGCAGCTATTGTACTACATGAGATAAACATAGCTTACAGTGGAAGCAGCAGACTTTTGCACACAGTGTGTGAAAAGGTTGTTGCTTAAGTGGTGTGTTTATTGTTTAGATGAGTATTGGTAATTTCTACCACAGGAGGTCACTTAAGATTAATCCAGACTTTACTTGCATCATTAACTCCAAGTAGGTCAAAAGTGAGGTAAAAGGTGTGAAAAGTGAAGTTACAATGACATAAAAGTACATAAGAGAAAGCATCTAATAAGCACTGACAAACTTGAATAATTTGAGTTGATAAGTCTCTTTGAACATTTAGATGCAATGAAATGCTAATCTCTAATCTCAAACAGTACATAGTTTCACAGAATAATAGATTTATTTTTACCACCACACACCGCCAGCAAATACCCACCACAGAGAAGATGCATAAGCATCTCACCGAATATTAAACAGAATATCTATCATATGTATGTTTATGACTGAAAAGAAAATCAGAAACAATTGTTGGCTTACTTTGGAAAGGTTAAATTGTTTCCTTAGCACAAATTAATCAGGGATAGGCACATAGTGTAGATCCAGATCAGACAGTTTCTGCTGAAACCAACAAGAGGGTCAGGACAATAACTTCCTCTTTTTTTTCATGAAAAGTTGAGCCAAAATTCATGGCAGATAGAAAACCATTAGACTGAAATCTATCTTTTGAGAATTGTACTTTTTTATTTAATTTCTTTATGGCCAACGAAACACATAAAATTATAAAATATTATAAATCTAGCACATTTATTTCTCTGTGTATGCATTTAATCAATGACAAACATAACCTATTCTGTTAAAAAAAGTTAAAATAATCAAACAATTGTGTGTTAACCTACTCAACACTTTATAAAGTCTATCAATTCTTTGGGATATTTTGATATCGGGGTATGTTATAAATAAAATTATTTTGTTGAAATATTTATGTAATTTTATGCAAACTGTTTACAGGGTGTAATCATAAAAATGAACTTAGTTCTAATATCAGAAGAGAAACAATTTTATGCTGTCTTGATTTTTTTTATTTGACTAAACATTAGCCCGCCAATTAAACTTTCAACCTCTAGTATTTCACAACAAAAGACCTATATCTACAAATCAAACTTTAACACTCTGTTCAACACCTTGCTTTTGACTTAGTTAAAACGAGAATACGATTAGCCTCCTGCAAAGTTCAATGAACAAAAGTATAGGCAGTGTCAAAGCCAACAATTGAAATGGTCTGTTTACTGGTGGTCAGATAACACTACAATGATCCTGAAGAAGCCAAACAAATGCAATTTCAATGAATATTTGATGAGCATTAAGCCAATGTGCTGTATCATGAACCCATAGAACTACTACCTTTAAAGAAAATACAGACACTTGACAATTTAGCTGAAATAACACACATGAGTATCAGCAATTAAGATGTCTATTACAAAGCCAAATGAAAATGATTACATAAACTTCAGTCATATAACAATGCTGAACTGTTTCTTTATTAAGAATTTTTTTCAAAATAACAAACTTTGTGTTATTTGGTGTCGAACTGAAGTAAACTCAATTATCTGAAGTAGTGTGCAGTGAACTTTGTTTGAAAAACTATGATTAAGAATAATATAATATATTTTAAATACTATGGCAAGTGCAAACAAGGTAAATTCAGGCTTGAAAATTGATGCCAATACATATAAATGTCTTTGTTAGTTCAGCATTATATATATATTGTGCTGGCTTAAGATTTAGCATTATGTAACCCGATAGCCGACTCGGATCATAGTCGTCTGGGTTTTAGACATCATGTGATCGTTATGGCGCGTACCATGCCATACCATGCCGCTTTGTAAAAGTTTTGTTAGAAAACCGGCCTGTATTACTCTTAGATGCCTTCTAAGTCACATCGATGTAAGTTTTTTATAAAAACACTACCCCTACTGTTTTTCTGCTTGTAATTTGTAACTTTTGAGAGTTGTTTTATTTAAGAACATTGAATTGACGGTTTGTACCTGGATTTTTCGTACACTGGACTTTAAGTAAATCTGGAAGATTTATATTTTAAACACCGTGAATGTTACTGAAATGGGTAAATTTATTGTTTTTGTCAGGTTATATACTACGTTTTAAATATTTAAAAGGTTGTCATTGTAAAATTGTGTAACTTTGCCATAGTCTTAGTTTACAAAATGTATTAGTACCAATAGCGAGACATTCTTTTGTATTGTTTCAGCTTTTACCACATCCACACGTTTATACATGGCAACACTTACATAGAAGAATTTACAACAGTTCCGTAACAAATTTGGGTTAAATACTAGCTGTTCGTTGTACGTTGAGTCCATGACAGTCAGTTAAATAACGAGGCAGCATATATATATTGTAACAAAACACTATATGTACCATTCTACTAATGGGCAATGCTTGGAGAACATTATGTTAAGTTTCCCAGTAACACAGTATGGTCATAAGAGCACATCCGAATGATTCAAGGACAAGTCCTAAATAAATTTTGTTGTTTTTTACATTGTTGGGTTTATTGTCCTGCCCACAAGTTTTTAGTTATCTGTTGATATTGTCCACTTGAAGCAGATACAGAGAGAGCTTCACTATGTATATAATGCCAATAACATCTGACACGATATATACCACACCTAGTCAATTATCCTGACATAGAACCAACAAGTTGTGAAGGGAAGGGAAGGAAATCCTTATATTTACTTCAATGCCTGGGTAGAACCACTAACATGCTATAGGTCAGCTGGATGACTTTCTGCAACACAGTGTGAACATTGCTGCTAATTTCAGAAGAGGATCCCATGTGAAGAGGGGTTGCTAGGTCATTAAGCTTCGTAAGAAGCATGAGAATGTTGTTTAGTCTTTTGAAATTGTGAATTAACTATGTTTATATAATGCAGGTGTGTTATTGCATATCTCACTTTCCGTATACTTGTTTTGTGCCACTGTTGGTTCTGTTTTATTGTGGCAATAAATTGAATTGATACACTGTGAGCAAGGGCTTTACAAACAGAAAAGAAATAAGTCACAATCTAATGTCATTGCCCTATTATGGGATTAGCCACTTATCACAAAAGGATTACAAAACCTATTGAACTTCAGTCAAATAGTAATGTCAGAAGCCTATCATTAGATCTACAGCACGTTATCTCTTAAGAAAACATCTATTGATACAATGTTGGCCGATTGTGCAACATATTATATATCACTATATAATCACTCACGTTGAATACAACTTATCTGAAGTGAAATAAGTGAATGGGTTCCTTTACTTCTGTTATAATAAATTCTAACAATCAATTGCTAATTAAAACATAAATTCATTGGGCTGTCTATTGTATTATCACTGTAGCCAACAACACCAAATATAGTTATTTATTTCCCTGATGAAAGAAACAGCGATCTGGTTGAACTAGTATTTTTTTCTGTGTTTTGATAAATGCATTAAAAAACTCTATCTGCATTGCACTTAACAATCAGTTTAACACTCAGTTTAAACTTAACATATATATGATTGTAAACTGCTATTTAAAGCATCTTTTAGTCTGTATCAAAAGCCATATTTTTGTGTGTTTGATTGCACTACTTGCCCTGGGAATTGGTCATACAAAACACAGTTGATCAACATACCTCAGATCTTCAGATATTATTCTGCTGCTATAATGACTGTATTAGGTCTTTTCTGTTTTAAGGTTTATTGTAAAGTTCAGCAATCTGTGGCTTCACAGTCCATGATCATAACCTAATCAGATAAAAGTTCTTCCTAAGTCTAAATTTATTGCTGATTTGAAATTGTTGATGGCATTAAAGAATTAATAATATTTATTCATAGACTCTAAGGAGCATGGCTTTGAGTATTATACATTAAGTAAAAATACTGACATTTATGCAGAACTGGTATAAGGAGCACTAAACCAGCAATAAAAATCATATCAAAGAGATTTTTTTTCCATATTTCTGTTCATTTATTAATCAAGGTGACAAAATAAAAAAGCAATGCCAGTGAGGACTTGCCATCAATATTATGTAACCTATGTTTAGCATTAACATTTCAACTAATGTAAATTACTAGTAAAGCAATACAGTCTTTCTGTTTAAATATTTGTGTACTTAGTGTGACCCTTGGACAAAACAGTAAACTGGTCCTTTACCATTTGCTTAACGAGCCTCATAAAATGATGACAAACAAGGCAAGGCAGGTAACTGAAAGGGATTGTCATCACTACAGACAGGTAACAAGGGCAGGCTTCACAATAGACCATCCAATCAAAGATGACATGATTGGCTGTAATAAAGGAAGCCAGCATTGATTGTATTCTGGCACCGGATGGTCTATCCTTGGTCTACCATTAACCTTCCACATGTATTCTATTCTCCAAATTGATCTACCTTGTAGAGGGGAAAAGACTAAAATAATCCTGAAGGAAAAGATTCTCTCTATGCATATATAAATAATGCCACAAGAGAACTCACTAATAGGCAGTCTGACATGAGACCTGCACTTCCTTAATTCCTGAATTTATTTTTTTCTTAAAGAAAGCTAATTATTTGGCTTATTCTCTTTCGTCTATGGAATATAATAAGAAAATGAATTTTGCATAAAATCACGACATCAACATAATATAAAACATGTAATATATGCATTTTTGATAATTCTGTGTCTTATACATTCATGTAAGGGGCATTTATATATAAAAAAATGTGGTTACTATTGACTATCATAATTATAAAACAATGTACTGAGAAGTGAATAAAGTCAAAATACAACCAAATACCATGTGTATAAAACATCTTAAATAAAGTATTGCATAAAAAGACAGAATAAAACAAAACAAATATTTCTACAACTTACATTTTTACTAAAAATGGCTTAATCTTGACTTCTAAAACAGGACAGTTAATAGTTTAAAAACAAAAACAAATCTTTTTTTACATTTCACAAGTTTCAAAATATTATTAAAAATTAAGGTCTAAAGAGTGCTCACAAAACTACAAGGAGCCCCACATGTTATATACTATATCAAACTTACCCACATTTTTACTTTCAACAATCCCAGAATGATATTCTACCTGGATTTAAAAGCGAAAGTTATTTCACCTGAAACCTCAAATAGAAGCAATTAACAATGAAAAATAACAAAAGACCATCAATGATGTTTCTGTCATTCAAACAATATGGTAAATACATGTATGTTCTGAATACAAAAATATTAAGAAGAGCCAAAGAAAATGTACATGTATATATATATATATATATATATATATATATATACACACATATATATATATACACATATATATATACACATATATATATATATTAAAAGGAAGACAACTTAGATTGCAAAGGGAGATAATTGTGCACAGATAAGGACAATTGTTCATGGGGTGGTTACCTTTCTTAGTAAAGTAATTGAACCCCACTATTGGTAGATTTTCCTTATTAATATTGCAATAACAATTATGTCAATAAAATTAAGTTGACAATTTTAAACATTTAAACAAACATTAGCATCTTTTTCAAATTAAAGCGACCTTTTGAATTTTACAGCAAAAGCATCATTGAATTGATAGTTATGTTCTGATTTTGCGTTAAAGACAACTATTGAACTATTGTTTCTGTTTATTTCAATAAAAAAAATGCCTTTTCTAACTCACTTTTAACTCTATATGAAGTACAAGAAAGGCACTGATGCAAACCAGCCAAGGGTATCCATTAAAAATTTTGATCCGAGTCAGCACAACAATTATAAGGATATTTGAAGAGTATATTGTCTTCAAGCAAGCTGTAAAAATATGGTCACACCAAGACCACTTGGGGTACCGTGAACAAACTATAAACCATGTGATGGGTGTCACATGTATATGCTATATGCTGCGCCATTTGTATTGTATACTTTCCAAATGACTTAAACATTTTATTTCAAGTTACTTAACTTGCCTGAAACTGATTAAAGGATTGACAATCTTAAAACTACCGGTATAGCACATCATAGCAAACTGGTAAGAATATAATCTGGTGTACAAATATAAAAATCCACAATAATTACCTTACATTTATGATACAAAGTTACAGTGGTAAAAATCAGTAACACCTAATAACCAAATAGAACATTTCTACTAAATAGACTTGTCCAGACACCGCCAAGTAGTTACTGTGATGTCACAGTATTAAACGATGTAGGATACAATATAATATGCCGGTATATTTTTATTTTTACTTTGCAAAATATATCATTATAACTTAAGTAGTAAAACTTGGGAATTTTTTTTATTGAAGGGAATGACACTCAAGCCTCCTGAATCCTGAATGTAGGTTTTCTAGCATTAATGATTAATAGAGTTTGTATGATTTTTTTGCAAATGCTGCAGCAATATATAAATTGATCCTCTCATCAATTTATGGCATTTATTAGTTAATGACAAATTGTGTTACATATTTTCTAGAAAAAAGCCATAGCAGTGCTCACTTAAAACTTCTTTGAATGAAGATTTTGCCCACAAATATTCAAGTTGTGTTCCCCAGACACTGCTATATCTGCATCATATTTGCTCAGTAGTCTGCATCTAAGTGTGGTATCTGCAACTCATTTTTACTTATTTTACCATTAATTATGCTTTGGTTATTGTTGACGGAGAGTATATTTTTTTTGCAATTTGAGTATCAACAATTTTTTATGGCCTAATATACAACTATGTTAAATTGTGACTTTATTAAACAAAAGCTTATAATGACAGATTGCAAAAAGAAAATCATCATATCAAGTAGTTTGTGCCATAGAATTGACATTTTAATTAACCATTAATTTAATACATGTTTCTTCGCTTTTTATTTGTTTTCTTACCCATTGCCATACATTCTGCTTAGTTATAGTAAACAAATAAATGTCTGGATGTAGTAAACATTTTAGCACAATGAGCATATGTGTTTGGGCAAACTGCATAAGATATCATTCAATTTCAAAGTAGGCATGAATGAAGGACATTAATAAATTATAGACAATACTTGTCTTCCAGTTGCTATTTACAAAGCCAAGAAAACATATATATACCCATAATGTGAATGCGCCACATTGCTTACGTTTTGCTGGTTATATCTTTTTAAGATTTCTCTAGCAGTGACATCAGTGCTTTGATTGCTTACACATGGGTCATAACTCTTAAATAGTAAATTAATTGTGTAAAATGACAGAGATGTCATGTACATGGCTCATCATAGTTAGATCTTAAATGTATTCTATGTATTTTTGATGTCAAAGAATTTTGACCAGTTTTATATGATTCTGTCTCCTCTACACGGCTCAAGGAACCAGTGAATGTAAGATAAATTAATATTACCTTTTTCATAAATGTCGTTCTGTATTCTTGCGCTGTTAGATATATCGTACATATCCCACTTTTGACGATTTGCCGATTTAATTAACTTTATTTAATAAAACTATGCTTGACAACAGAAAGCGTTCCTTATAAGTTATTGAAAGTACCGTCCCTTGGAAAAGAAAGTATAATTCGCGGGGTGACATAATTATTGTACACGGTAATATAGTTTGAACATTATCAATATAAAAATCGAAATAAATTTTCTTAGGAAAGAAACACAAACAAAGATTTCCATGATGGTTATCAACTTCAAATAAACAATATGTATATATACATATTTTTCAGTTTATCTCTTTAAATAGGAATATCTAGAACAAATATCTTTCAAATAAACCCCTCAGGCTATAACTACAACAACAACTGACCTGTCAATTTTATGACAGATTGATTAAGTATCTTAATCATCAAAAAATTATTTGTTACTTCCACCTGTTAAGATTCTTATCTTTTGAATCATCTTGGCACATGTTTCCTGCATTAATTTTTATGACGGGAATATAATATTTAATCGAGCACACCGTGAAAGTTGGCGAACAACCGTTAAGTTTTGGTGAGACGTGTCAGTCATAAACTAGAGCATTGGAAAGAGTGACATTTGTACGGTGTGGTCTATTTAAAGGGATTAGGTATGTTTATGACTTTTTTAACTATTCTAAAGAGAGTTCTACTTTAATTACTCATATACACATTGATTACAGTTAAATAATAATTAGATCTAATATGCACAACATATGATATGTGTACTTTTGGTAGTCTACAAGTAGCGTAGATGCTCCGAATATCGTGACAGTTGCAACTATGCACTGATAACTTTAAAATAATAAAATGTAATTTAATATTTTTTGTAGGTATTCATAAGATTTTTATTCCAGGACATGGTTTTGACACGATCCCAAGCAAATGGCTCCAGCAATGCTGAGCAGCCTGACACCAATAAGAAGGGAGAGGATGGCACCAGTTTGTCACCATCTGAGAGGAAGCAACTGGGAATTCTGTTTGTGTCATTGGTAGTTGACCTGCTGGCATTCACTGTCATACTCCCCCTGCTGCCATCACTTCTGGATTTCTACGGAACAAAAGAAGTAGGCACATACCTTCTTCTTGTATAAATCTAGGTATTTGTTATGGTGCTGATTGTTGCTGCTGCTTATTTCAAATTATATGAAACTTTTGAGCTGTGGTTTTGGCGTATCAGTATTTATTTTATTAGTACATGTCTTCAATTTGTGCTTGCAGGAAAGTCTTGCTATGGTGTTAAGATTTATTGTGCTAATTGCTGCTACAATCTTTAATTCAACCAATAGACGATATAATTAATATGGCTGGCCAACATAGCTTCCATGAGCATAACATGACTATATAAAAGATGACTGTTCTTAATAAATATATTTTACAGTAGGTTTCACTCTCTCAAAGGAAGTAGGTCTGTTTATAATGCTTATAATTTGTCTAATTAATTAAAAAAATCACTAGACACTACCTTTGCTGTTCTTGCCTTTGTGAGCATGTCCCATCTTGCATGTACAAAAGATTTTTATCATTTTGCAGTTCAAACTTTGTGGGTTTTGGGGGTCTGCTAAATGAAAAGTATCATGAGTTCCCTGTATCTGTATTTTTTAATGCAATAATGCCTGTAACATTTGTTGTTCAGTTTGTCTAATAGCATAAACATGTGTTTTATTTTCAATATACAAAGTATTCTACAATGAAATCCAATTTGTTTTTATCATATTTAATTAATGTAACTCCTTCTTGTTGTCAGTTTAAATGTACATGTGTTCTTGTTTAGTCTTTCTACTGTGTAGAAGGATAGTAAGTTTTTTATGTGTGTATTTATTACAAGAAAATCTTACTCTTACATAACTAAATGAATTATTATGAAGCTTTAAATAAATATGAATAATCCAGCAATTGACCAATAAAAATGCTTGGAATTCATGGGTAATGTGATATTGAACAGTAAATGTAGTGTTATAAAAAGGTTCATTGTATAACCCTACAATCAAAGGAGACGGTGCAGCTACTCTATATAGTGCACACTACAGGAATTTTTTCTAGTGCTGTGCATCTGTCTCATCCACTTTACTGCTGCCTCTATTGAATTAATCCTACTTCCAATAACCTTAGGTCCTCCAACATTTTTAAAACATTTGTGGAAATGAAATTTATTCTGTTATCTCCATATTATGATTGAGAGTAATTTGGACCCAGTATTTGTCGCATGGCCCACTTTCAGTGTCTAGGGGTATTTTTCCAGCTTCCTTAATTATTGTGAGATATCTGTATAGTGTTCCCCACTAAATATGAACAAAGTATACAAATATTTTAAGTTTGTCTATTATATACATTGTACAAAAGTCACTTAAAATGTAGAATTTGATCAGTTTTCAATTAGATGTGCACTTGTACATATATGTACAAAACTGTGCGGGTAAAAATTTTGAGTATGATAACTTGTATCCATATATGTTACTTGTTTGTTTCAGGACAGTTTATACTCCAGTTTGAAAAGTTCTGTAAGTGGCTTCAGACAGATGGTTGGTGCCCCTGACACACCAAGATGGAACTCTGTCTTATTTGGAGGTAGGTTTAGTCATGTCTCTGAGCTGATAATTAATAAATCAATAATTCTATTTATAAATTCTATTGTTTGTTTTCCAACACAAATGTTGGTTCAACTACAAACACTTTTTAATGTAAGTTTGCTTGCTATTAACTCTTCTGTTTATTACTATAAACATTTTTTATCTGTAAACATGTAGCAAGAATTTAGTATGTGTTGCTTAAAAAGTATAATATAGGTTAATGTCTATTCACCTAGGTGTGATTCAGGCTGGCTGAGGTGCTTATTCTCTTATGTATGTTAGAGGTTAGATAGGGTCCTTATTCTCCCATGTATGTTACAGGTTAGATAGGCTCCTTATTCTCCCGTGTATTTAACATGTTAGATAGGGTCCTTATTCTCTCATGTATGTTACAGGTTAGATAGGGTCCTTATTCTACCATGTAAGTTAGAGGTTAGATAGGGTCCTTATTCTCCCATGTATTTAACAGGTAAGATAGGGTCCGTATTCTCCCATGTATTTTACAGGTTAGATAGGCTCTTTATTCTCCCATGTGTGTTACAGGTTAGATAGGGTCCTTATTCTCCCATGTATGTTAGAGGTTAGATAGGGTTCTTATTCTCCCATGTATGATACAGATTAGATAAAGTCCTTATTCTCCCATGTATTCTACAGGTTAATTAGGGTCCTTATTTTCCTATGTATGTTAGAGGTAAGATAGGGTCTTTATTCTCTCATGTATGTTAGAGGTAAGATAGGGTCTTTATTCTCCCATGTATGTTAGAGGTAAGATAGGGTCCTTATTCTCCTATGTATGTTAGATGTAAGATAGGGTTCTTATTCTCCCATCTATGTTACAGGTTAGATAGGCTCCTTATTCTCCCGTGTATTTAACGTGTTAGATAGGGTCCTTATTCTCCCATGTATGTTAGAGAATAGATGGGGTTTGTATTCTCCCATGTATTCTATAGGTATTAAGGGTCCTTATTCTCCTATGTATGTTAGAGGTAAGATAGGGTGCTTATTCTCCCAGGTATGTTAGAGGTAAGATAGGGTCCTTATTCTCCCATGTATGTTAGAGGTAAGTTAGGGTCCTTATTCTTTCATGTATGATACAGGTTAGATAATATCCTTATTCTCCCATGTATGTTACAGGTAAGATAGGGTCCTTGTTCTCCCATGTATGTTACAGGTAAGATAGGGTCCTTGTTCTCTCATGTATGTTACAGGTAAGATAGGGTCCTTGTTCTCCCATGTATGGTACAGGTAAGATAGGGTCCTTGTTCTCCCATGTATGTTACAGGTAAGATAGGGTCCTTGTTCTCCCATCTATGTAAGAGGTAAGATAGGGTCCTTGTTCTCCCATGTATGTTACAGGTAAGATAGGGTCCTTGTTCTCCCATGTATGTAAGAGGTTAGATAGTGTCCTTATTCTCCCATGTATGTTACAGGTTAGACAGGGTCCTTATTTTCCCATGTATGTAACAGGTTAGATAGGGTCCTTATTCTCCCATGTATGTTACAGGTTAGTTAGGGTCCTTATTCTCCCATGTATGTTACAGGTAACTTAAGATAGGGTCCTTATTCTCCCATGTATGTTAGAGATTAGATAGTGTCCGTATTCTCCCATGTATGTTACAGGTTAGACAGGGTCCTTATTTTCCCATGTATGTAACAGGTTAGATAGGGTTCTTATTCTCCCATGTATGTTACAGGTTAGTTAGGGTCCAAATTTCCCATGTATGTTACAGGTTAGGTAGGGTCCTTATTCTCCCATGTATGTTAGAGGTTAGTTAGGGTCCTTATTTTTCCATGTATGATACAGGTTAGATAGGGTCCTTATTCTACCATGTATGTTAGAGATTAGATAGAGTCCTTATTCTCCCATGTATGTTAGAAAGTAGATAGTCTCCTTTATGTATGTTAGAAGTTAGATAGTCTCCTTATTCTCCCATGTATGTTACAGGTTAGATAGGGTCCTTATTCTGTTTAATACAGGTAAGATAAAGTCCTTATTCTCCCATGTATGTTACAGGTTAGATAGGGTCCTTATTCTCCCATGTTTGATACAGATCAGATAAAGGCCTTATTCTCCTATGTATGTTAGAGGTTAGATAGGGTCCTTATTCTCTCATGTATGTTAGAGGTTAGATAGGGTCCTTATTCTCCCATGTGTGTTAGAGGTTAGATAGGGTCCTTATTCTCCCATGTATGTTAGAGGTTAGATAGGGTCCTTACTCTCCCATGTATGTTAGAGGTTAGTTAGGGTCCGTATTCTCCCATGTATGTTAGAGGTTAGATAGGGTCCTTATTCTCCCATGTATGTTACAGGTTAGATAGGGTCCTTATTCTCCCATATATGTTCCAGGGTTAATGGGGTCCTAATTGTCTCATGTTTATTTCAGGTTGATTGAATCCTTATTGTCTTATGTATATTTCAGGTTGATTGGATCCTTATTGTCTTATGTATATTTCAGGTTGATTGGATCCTTATTGTCTTATGTATATTTCAGGTTGATTGGATCCATATTTGTCTTAGGTATATTTTAGGTCTGATAGGATCTTTATTGTCTCATGTATATTTCAGGTCTGATAGGATCTTTATTGTCTCATGTATATTTCAGGTCTGATAGGATCTTTATTCTCCCTGCTGCAATTTGTGGCTGCACCAGTTGTAGGAGCAGCATCAGATGTGTATGGTAGAAAACCTCTACTTCTTATCTCTATGGTGAGTTGAATTCCTACTGATTTTTTAATATTTGAACTTAGGTAGGGTGATATTCATGTTATTACATTAGCATGATTAGAATAACTTTTACTCATTTATTTGATTGGCAAGACCATTTACAGCACATTGCTCCAGGTACTCAGTACCTGAGTACTTGTTCTACCCAGAAAGTAAACAGTAAAACCTCTCCACAGCAACATCTGGCGGAGGCACAAAAAGTTTTGCTGCTGAGAGGTGTTGCTGCTCAGAGGTTTCAATGAGACGAGAAAAAATGTGATTTTTTAATAGTTTTGTACAGATATTAGATTTTCCTAAGTATATGTTTTAGTTAACTTTGCTTTGGTAATGAAAATGCAATGTATTGTTATAAGAGAAAACAGAAGATGATTTTTAAATGATTTATTGATAATGAAAAAACAAGTTGTATAACACTAAAAACTTAAAAATGTATGTACATGATGAAAATGCAAGCTGTTGAACATAGAAAAAACTTGTAAACGTATGTACATGTACACTCATACCGTATATGTAAGTTCAGCATTATTTAGCTGTTTTGCACCATTTAGTTTTCCGCTCAGCAGTTACTTCTGAAAATAGTCACTGATCTTTGTTTGTTTTTTCTGATTTACTATTAAAAAAAATCTAATTTAAAAGTCAGACATCCTAAAACAATGACAGTTTGCATTTAGCACTTAACGTAAACAACTTTTTATGTAAGCAATCAATACAGTGATATCTTTTAATCTTCCGATCATTTAAAGAAAACAAACCTACTGTTAACATCATCAATAGTTGACTCTTCTTTCGCACATTCCCGCGATACCCTAGATCTACAATGGCATGTTTGTAGCATGTAGCTGGTTTCCCGTCCAACTGTAACTTGATTCCAGTTAACACCTTCTCAACAGGGTACAAGCAGTGATCAGCCGACCGTGTGACATTTCTGGTGTGCACGACAGACTGTTCTAAAAATAGCTGCACTGGTGTTGCTACGCAGAGGTTAAACTAGCCTCAGGGAAGAGATTTACATGGCCGCTTACTGCTTCGCGGAGGAGATGCTGATTAGAGGTTAAAATGCGCTGAAAAGTACTGGGAGGGGGGGGATTTAACTGCCGCTGCTTAGAGGTAGCTGCTGCTTAGAGGTGCCGCTTCGAGAGGTCTTACTGTATTAATATAAGTTGAAAGAACTTGTTTCCCAATCAGCTTTAAATTAATATAACAAACTATGTTCAGTTAAAGTAGTAAATTTCTCAGAAAATCAAGTGTTAATATATGATATTGATTGCAGGTTGGTATCGCAGGATCATACGCCTTGTGGGCTGTTTCTCACAATTTCACCTTGTTTGTGTTGGCGAGAATCCTCGGGGGCATCAGTAAAGGCAACATCAGTCTAAGCACGGCCATTGTAGCTGATGTCTTACCTGTCAAGCGTAGAGGGAAAGGCATGGTAATTATTCACAGATTTGCTTATATGTACTTTAATAGGTTCTATGTTTTAGAAAAATATGAAATCACAATATTTTTGGTTCACAGCTATTTTGATGAAAATCGTAAGAATGATTTTTCACCAATGCTTGTCTTTTTAAAGAGTTATGTGTTTTCATTCTTTTCTGAAATATGATGATGTGACATTATTTCAGTTTGATAACATATAGTTAATGGTATATTATCATTATCAAATTTCCAATATGGATTTTGCTTCATATTTTGATGAAGTCTGAAAATTAGACTCAATTTTGTTACAGCTTTAATTTCTTTTATTCAGATAAGTTATCTGCTGAGTCAGAAAACTTAGCCCTGAGTTTATTCCCATATTAGGTTGTATTGATTTTATTTTTTTTGATGCTGTTTATGTACATAGACCATACACTTTAATGACTTGTATCATTTTCAGGCACTCATCGGAATTGCTTTTTCTGTTGGGTTTGTGTTTGGCCCACTGATTGGTGCAATATTCTCAAGATATGCCCGAGAACACCAAGGAGAGTTCTACATCTACCCAGCACTTTTCTCTCTCATCCTAGCCATATTTGACATCATCTTTGTAGCTATGGCTTTTAAGGAGACTCTTCCAAAAAATAAACGGGTATGTGAAGCTTTGATTTTGTTTGCTTTTAAGATACATTGCACAGATTAATGGACCTGCTAGCACAATCAGTAGAGCATTGGCTCCAGGTATCGGAGTCCTTGGGATCGATTCCGGAAATGGTAGGTGTATAGCTCCCTTGCTAATGCTCCAGCAAATATAAAGGTAGAGCCACAACTGGTTGGCCTGGTGTCAGGATAATATGACTGGGTGTGGTATCATGCCAGGTGTTCACGGCATGCTATACACAGTGAAAGCAGCACTATATCTGCTTCAAGTGGACACCATCTCCAGAAAACTGAAATACTATTTGCGGGATGATAATCCCAATAAACAAACATTGTACCAACACAATTATGGTCACATTGTCCAGCTATTATTGGTGCAGGAAGATCAGTAGGTGAAGGTGGAGGCACAATACATGGTCGGCACTCAAAACAGAGCTCCATGGACATCCCTAGTAAGTGAAAGTGGAGGAACGATACCTAGTGGCCCCTCAAGACAGAGCTCCATAGACATCCCTAGTAGGTGAAAGTGGAGGCACTTTATATAGAAGCCACTCAAGACAGCTCCATTGACACCCCTAGTAGGTGAAAGTGGAGGCACTTTATATAGAGGCCACTCAAGACAGAGCTCCAGAGACTCCCCTAGTAGGTGAAAGTGGAGGCACTTTATATAGAGACCACTCAAGACAGCTCCATTGACACCCCTAGTAGGTGAAAGTGGAGGCACTTTATATAGAGGCCACTCAAGACAGAGCTCCATTGATACCCCTAGTAGGTAAAAGTGGAGGCACTTTATATAGAGGCAACTCAAGACAGAGCTCCATGGACACCCCTAGTAGGTGAAAGTGGAGGCACTTTATATAGAGGCCACTCAAGACAGAGCTCCATGGACACCCCTAGTAGGTGAAAGTGGAGGCACTTTATATAGAAGCCACTCAAGACAGAGCTCCATGGACACCCCTAGTAGGTGAAAGTGGAGGCACTTTATATAGAGGCCACTCAAGACAGAGCTCCATTGACACCCCTTGTAGGTGAAAGTGGAGGTACTTTATATAGAGACCACTCAAGACAGCTCCATTGACACCCCTAGTAGGTGAAAGTGGAGGCACTTTATATAGAGGCCACTCAAGACAGAGCTCCAGAGACTCCCCTAGTAGGTGAAAGTGGAGGCACTTTATATAGAGACCACTCAAGACAGAGCTCCAGAGACTCCCCTAGTAGGTGAAAGTGGAGGCACTTTATATAGAGGCCACTCAAGACAGAGCTCCATTGACACCCCTTGTAGGTGAAAGTGGAGGTACTTTATATAGAGACCACTCAAGACAGCTCCATTGACACCCCTAGTAGGTGAAAGTGGAGGCACTTTATATAGAGGCCACTCAAGACAGAGCTCCAGAGACTCCCCTAGTAGGTGAAAGTGGAGGCACTTTATATAGAGACCACTCAAGACAGCTCCATTGACACCCCTAGTAGGTGAAAGTGGAGGCACTTTATATAGAGGCCACTCAAGACAGCTCCATTGACACCCCTAGTAGGTGAAAGTGGAGGCACTTTATATAGAGACCACTCAAGACAGAGCTCCATTGATACCCCTAGTAGGTAAAAGTGGAGGCACTTTATATAGAGGCCACTCAAGACAGAGCTCCATGGACACCCCTAGTAGGTGAAAGTGGAGGCACTTTATATAGAGGCCACTCAAGACAGAGCTCCATGGACACCCCTAGTAGGTGAAAGTGGAGGCACTTTATATAGAGACCACTCAAGACAGAGCTCCATTGATACCCCTAGTAGGTAAAAGTGGAGGCACTTTATATAGAGGCCACTCAAGACAGAGCTCCATGGACACCCCTAGTAGGTGAAAGTGGAGGCACTTTATATAGAGGCCACTCAAGACAGAGCTCCATGGACACCCCTAGTAGGTGAAAGTGGAGGCACTTTATATAGAGGCCACTCAAGACAGAGCTCCATTGACACCCCTTGTAGGTAAAAGTGGAGGTACTTTACATAGTTGGTACTCAAGACAGAGCTGTTGAATGAAAATTCATGACCTTAGGACATCAAGCTGACTTGCTGTGCATTACCTGTTGTCTGGATACCACCTTTCACCATAAAGGCTGAAAGTTGCTGTAATTGTTATTGTGTTAATACTTTTGACTTGACCATTATTTTTCAATCACTGCCATAATTATTAAATAAAAAAAATACAAAAGTAAATACTGTTACTTTGACATTTAAGTAAATGTACACTGTGCTAGTTCAAACTGTCCCTTTGGAGTTTAAAGGGTTTTACTTCTATATACATATTAAATTAAAAAGATACCAATATTTACAGAAAATCAGACAAAGGGAAATAATTTGTAAAGAAACAAAAAATGAAGGAAAAGTTTAAGACATTGTACGTAAGATTCAGAGAAACTATTAATAAACAGATGGTGACATTTCTGTACTTTGTACTATGAATACTTTTTCTGTTTCAGGCTACCTCCATTGTTACAGGCTGGCAAAACACTTCCTACCTTATCAACCCTGTGTCTCTGTTTAAATTCTCATCTGTTTCCAACATTTCAAAAGCAGGTTTGTCAGTTTTTAACAGAGCTGGAAAATTAACTAGTCTTGGTTGCTCATATTACTCATCCTGTAGTTTATATGTATTCTTACTCTTTTGGCAGTAAACCCCCTTTCTCCTGATAAAAATACATTTACAGTGTTATATTTGTTTGTAATTATCTTGCTTTATAAAATAAGAATGTCATTATTTGTTGGAAAACAATGCAAAGAGTAATTGGTTAAGTACATTATTTCTTTCTGTCATTTTGAAACACCAGAAATTATCTCAACGCGATTGTTATTTTTTTTAATAGTATTGCATACTGGCTTAAACTGGTTAAAGATAAAAAATGTGCCTTGAGATAAAAAAAAATATGCATTTGAACTTGATGGTATGCATGGACGACATGGATATTCAAATTTGATAGTATGCATGGATGGCATGACATATTCCATGGTAATCTCGGTGACTCAGGTTGTTAATCATTATGCCCATTCTCAATTTAACTGTAACAAAAAATCCTTACAATCATTTTGAGAGATAAATAAAACTAGACTGGATTAGCCTAAGATTGTATTTGTTGGGTGGGCAGTGAGTTGATTGATGTAGTCAGCATATCCTAATGGAAATTATTGATTTTTCCAGCCCTGCTTTTTATGCTTATTTTTCTATTTAAATGCACAAATAAATATTTAAAAAAGCAGCAGATCTATGGTTACATTATGCAATAAAAATGAATATGTTCAAAATGGTTAAATAAAAAAAAAATGTTCTTAAATTATGATACTTTATTCCTTTTAAAATTCTTGAATCATAACTTAAGTCACATGGCATCATTAATATTTATATAAAAAAGAAGTGAATTAGATGCTTTAAATGAGATTTTCAAGTTATTGATAATTGTGTTTATTGATCAAACACTTGTATATTTGTTTTAGAGTTGAGTGATATTCGTCAAGTGGGCTGTGTGTACTTCATCTATCTGTTCCTGTACTCTGGTCTAGAGTTCACTCTGACATTCCTTACACATAATAGGCTCCAATATGACAGGTATTGATCAATTTTAAACTCTATCACATAGCTTCATGTTACTGTATGACAAGTATTGGTCCATTTCAAACACTGTCACATAGCTTCAAGTTACTGTACAACAGGTATTGGTCCATGTCAAACACTGTCACATAGCTTCAAGTTACTGTGCAACAGGTATTGGTTCATGTCAAACACTGCCACATAGCTTCAAGTTACTGTACACTAGGTCAAATCTTATAAAAAGCTTGTGAACACACTAGAGGCCACATTTATAGCCCAATCTTTATCAAACTTGGCCAGAATGTTTGTCTGCATGAAATCTTGAATGAGTTCATTATTGGTCACATGGGGTCAAAAAGTAGGTCACTAGTTCAAATCTGAGCAAAAGCTTGTGAACACACTAGAGGCCCCATTTATGGCCCAATCTACACCAAACTTGATCAGAATGTTTGCCTGCATGAAATCTTGTATGAGTTCATAGCTGGGTCATGTGGGGTCAATAAGAAGGTCACTAGGTCAAATCTTAGAAAAAGCTTATGAACACACTAAAGGCCACATTTATAGGCCAATCTTCACCAAACTTGGTGAGAATGTTTGTCTGCATGAAATCTTAAATGATTTCCTTATTGGGTCATGTGGGGTCAAAAAGTAGGTTACTAGGTTACATTTTAGAAAAACCTTGTGAAAACATTTAGAGGCCACATTGATGGCCCAATTTTCACCAAACTTGGCCAAAATGTTTGCCAGTATGAAATCTTACATATGTTGTGGAGTGGGTCATGTGAATTCAGTAGGTTACTTGGTAAAATTCTAGAAAATCCCAGTGGCCACACTAATGGTCCAATCTTCACCAAAGATTTCTAAAGTAAATAACTCTTTAATTACTTGATGCCAGATTTGAGCCTACTAAAAGCCTGTGTCATCAGGTGAGTGAATAAGGGCCATAATGGCCCTCTTGTTTCAGCAAGGAAAGATGTTTCTTAATGTTTGAAAAATGCTTATTTCAGTATGCAGCAAGGAAAGATGTTTTTCTTCATTGGCTTTGTAATGGTACTTGTTCAAGGTGAGTTATGCAATTAAAGGGTATCTTTATGGTTATAATGTATTTGTATTTTGGGTTTTACGGCACACCAATACTTGATAGGTCATAAGGTGCCAAATACAATGAAGTTTAACTGAATATGTTATAATCAGGCTAAAATTAAAATATGTGAGTAGATATATAAAAATCTGTCAAGTTAAAAAATGTGACTTATTATTGAAAACTAGTTGGCTTATTCAACAGTTTAAACATTTATAGCATTAGAATTTAAAATTGTGTAACTTATTTGGTTATAATGGCATTGAAGATTAGATGCAATAGGAGAATAAGGATGAAAATAGTTACATAGTATCATTTATTCTGTTGATTTTATGGTTGACACTATTATGGTTCTGTAACTTTGGCTATAAGCAGATTAAAATGACTAGTTATTATTTAAACGCACACTATCTCTGAATGCAAAAATGTTAGAATTAGCACATGAAACAATGCACATTCAAGTCAGAAAACACCTTTAAAGAGAAATGGTTTTCACCTAAGATATTTAGCATTGGCAGCTCTTGGTGTTTGTGCAGTAGCTTTCTCCACATTTTGTAGCTAAATGTCATCATGATCACAATTATATAAGGACGTTTCTACAACAAAACGAACATCCCAAATAATGGTACATTTCAGGTGGTTATGTCCGTCGTGCATCTGCAGGTCGTGAGAGAAAGTTAGCCGTGCAAGGCATGATGGTTTTAATTCCAGCATTTCTTTTGATGGCTTTTGCTACCAATGTCTTTCTCATGTACACATCCCTGGCACTGTTTTCCTTTGGTAAGTTTAATAACACGAGAAGGTTTCCTTTATTGTTGCATTAAATGTCTTATTCCATAATTTCTACCCCTTAGTTTCCCCACTTTGGAACATTAGTGAAGCCACAACCTAAGCATTTTTGACTATTATTTATATTTATTTTACTTTACACAACATTCAAGTTCATGATCTAAGCCAATAGAAACCAAAAATTTAAATACAGAAAATGTATTTCATGTTCATTTATCTGCATCAGTGATGATTATTGTTACCATTTTATTTTGTTTATGTATTTGATAAAATTCTTGGAGATAATTTACATTTCTTCTTGTTATTAATATTATATAAAATCACAACAGTCTGCTCTGTGTTAAGATGTCCCATTAACCAGGCTCTGCCTCTGTTTGCAGCCTCTGCAACTGTGGTTCCCTGCCTTACCACCATGATTTCTCTGCGTGGCCGTGACGACCAGAAGGGAACCATCATGGGCATCTTCAGGTCTCTGGGTGCCCTAGCACGAGCATTGGGTCCTGTGTTTGCTTCTACAGGTCTGTCTATTAATCATCGAAGAGTAAAAAACAATATCTTTGTGTTTTATGTGCAGGTCAATTACTGCCAAAGATGAAGTATCTTTTTTCTATATGCATAAATTGTGTCGACAAAAGTCAGTTAAGCTTATATGTTAAGATTGTTGACATAACATTTTAAGTCATAGCTAATTAACAGGTTGCAGAATTTGTAACTTGTTTACCTTCATGGAAAGAGGTTAACAGGCCAAGCATTGCCTTTCCTAAATTATTCCCATGGATCTACATATAAACAACTTATTAAAGAAAGACTAAATAAGTACCTTGTATTCCAGTGTAAAATGCTTTCTTTCATAATTCCTTCATCAGTGTGTTTTAATCTATAAAAGTTATTGCATTTTATGTAGGTGTGTCAGTTTTCAATTAAATAGTTTTATTGACATCTTAATATCAAACTTTGTGTCAGAGTCATGTGACATTCATCACTAAACCTTTGCTTATAATTGTAACTTTGCTTGACATTCACACTGATCTAGATATTTCCCTATTTCAGTGTACTGGAGTTTTGGTGATGTGATATGTTACACTCTAGGGGGCACTCTTCTCCTCATTCCTCTGTATCTACTGAAGAGAGATGACAAGAAATCTTATGCTTAAAGCTACACTCAGCAATGACACATCTAATGCAGATATTTTCTTATATTTACAAGGATTTATGTCTAATAAAACAGTAGATTTTTACTGTATGTATTAATGAACTATCACCTAAGTTAATGAATGTTTTTCTCGTGAAATGAAGAAATATATTAAAAGTTTTTTTACTTTCTGTAATACGTCATTGTAGACTATATTTTTTATAATTTTGATCATAATAAATCATTGCAATGAACTTCAGATTTTGCATCTAACATTAGATTTTAAAATCAGTTTATTTTACTTTATTTTTCAGCAAACAATCATTATATCGTTGGATATTATGCTTAACAGATATACATTAATATTGCCTGAATTTAGATTTCTGCTGAGTAATTGAGATTGTGTTGTGAATATTTTTTAAAGAGTATTTATGGAAGTTACAACTAAATCTCAAAATACCAAAATGTCTAGGGCGAGCCTTCAATAATTTGTGTGACAAACAAACAACAACTGATTTGCTGCGAAGGTTTTGTTAGACACACAACTTTCAGTAATTATTGTAGAACAAACAAAATATAACTAATCCTTTTCAACTTGACATCTTTTCTCTAAACTATACATCGTAAGCCTTGGCCTGCATAACAAAATTATGAGAAAAAGATATGTCTTAACTTATTCTGAGAAAAAATATGTCATAACATATTCTGAGAAAAAATATGTCATAACATATTCTAAGACAGTTACATTAAAATATGTTAAGAGACAAAAATATGTTACAACATACTCCAGTGTATAGATGTTTACCCTAAGTCTGCTGCCCACAAATTAATCAGGCTTTGGCAACAAGTGTAAACTAAGATCAGGGAGCTGTCCACACTTTTTGCATCTCAGTCTCTTCTGACATGTTGTGATTGTGTAGCAAACAATCAACATGTAGTACGGGTCGTTAATAAATGTGGCAGGCTATGTTGTCGTTTTTCTATAAAAATAACACTATTTTACAAAATTTAAATATATCGTTGACTTGCATATTGAAGCCCAAAATTATGATGATTGCTGAACCTTTGGCCTCGATATGACAATTGTAAAGAGATAAGTTTTTGTTTTGTAAAAAGACACCATTGAATGAAATGTCCCAATGTAAGATTGGGTCAATGTTTTGTCTTGGTATTACTTGTCTGACAAGATAATATTCTACAATAACCATGTTTAAGTGACCACAATTGTTGAATTTTAAAGTAAACTAAAATGTAACTCATTGGTTTTGAGGGGAAAATATATCTAGAAATAGGTATAGCAAGAAACTATCTTTTTTTAATCACCTATCAAATTATTTTTTTTAAATTTATTTCCTGTCTTCCAAAGTTGTATATATACCTTATTAATTTCATTGAACAAGCTCTATCACTAGTGCTTATAAATATAAGTGGGGTTTTTTAATATATGTAAATATGCATGTACTTGTTAAATATATTTCATTTATGTTTAATATGGTTGAAACTGCTGAATGAAAACATGACTGTTTTATGATAAACTTGAATATGTACTAGTTTTTAAGCTTATAAAAATCATTGTCTATATGCCTACGTTAAGATTAACATTCAGGCTAATAATCTGAAGTCCCAAAACAAGGACTTACACTTTGTGTGATTGTCCTTCTCATTTACTTGGCTTAAAGTGACTACTTTTTCATTTACTTTTTTTAAAAGAAACTACCTTCTCAATTAGTTTTTTAAAAGGAACTGTCTTGCTCATTTAATGGTTTGAAGTGACTGTTTTGTCTTGTGTAACTGGTTTAAAGAGACTGACCTTATAACTTAACAAGGTTAAAGGGACTGTTCTTCTCATTTGGTTTAAATCAGCTGTTCTTCTATAACTGGTTTAAAGGAGCTGTCCCATTGAATTAATTGTCATCCTTATTTTAATTGGTTTAAAGGTACCATCTACATTGAAACATGCACATTTTTACTAAGTCATTTATCTTAATGCATGATAAGAATCTCATTCATGGTAGATAAATGGATATTTTTCTTTTGTTAACCACTGATGTTTAATATGCAATTTAAATCTTTGCATATCACTGGATGAAATATACTCACGACCTTCCATCTTTTACCAACTGCAGTGCTTGTAATATCCCAATATATGTAATTCTACATAAACAGTATTACAGTTTTGCAGCTGTTTGTCTTGCGTGATCATATTGAAGGATAGTGTGGGTTTTTATTACAAATCGCAAACCGTCTCTGAAGTAAAAACTTAGCTTTAAATTTTGCCTCTTATCTTTTGTTTTATGTATTGGTATAGTATTTTTCTAAAAATCATCATGTCATTGTTTTGCAAATAATAGTTTTTATATAATATACAAGATGTTGCCATATTATTCATGCAATACAAGGCTGTGTTTCAGGTACATTTAGATCTTTAATGTCTATTTGTTGACACTATCTTCCTGACCCATACACCAATCTGGCTTTTTGTTTGCAACCTTTTATAATGTTTTCAGTTGTTAGTAACTAAAGTTGTTCATAAATGTTAAACAAAAAAATTATCAATGTATATTTGATTCAATCTTACATATTAAGACATTGAATTGTCAGACATTTTTCAAGTTATTCACTTTTTTTTTAACATAAAACTCCATTTCATGCTCTTAAAATGACATCTGATGTACCCTTTTTTGGTGATTGGTACTCTTAATAAATTGTGTCTCTGGTTGAAACATTTTTATGAATATGGAGTTATCTTCCTTAGTTTAAAGGCTTGGTTAAAGCTTGCTGGGTACTCTTAGTTGTGTTGGTAAAAGTGATAAGTTACAAATCTCCTTTTGTTACAAAGTTCCAGGTACAAGCATCGGTCTGGCAACCACTCTTCATATATATTACAACTTTAAAAAAGGCTACAGATATACCTTTCAAAATTCTGCGCTATTTTTATGGACAATGCAAAATATTTTTACTGTTTGAAAAGTTCCATCATTGAATTCTGTGTCAAATCTGGATATATTTTGTCCTTGCATGTTGTTGTTTTTTTTTTGCAATTAAGGGGACTGTCATGTCTCTATTTATTATTTAGAAATAATGTAACATTATATCTTGTAAGACATTTTTTATCTATTTTTATCAATTAAACATTTTTTACAAAATATATTGCAAAAAATGCAATAATTATAATACTGTTAATGGCATACTGCATTTTACTGCACTGTTCTATTGATTTAATTTGCTAGTAAATTTACATGTATTGACCATGACAAATCTAATTCTTATTTTATACAACTCAAGATATTGCAATATTTCATATTGTCATCAGATATATATATATGTATTTATATACTTAAGTGCTTTTAGTGTAAACCTTTACAGAATGCCATGTGTGTTTATTAAATATATTTTTCTGCAGGCAGAAGATTTTTCGTGAATTATAGACTGATGTCACAAAATGTCACAGTATGTATGAAATTTTTGTTTGTTAGTCGGACACCACTATCTTTTATTTTATAAAACACATCATTGTATTATCACTATCAAAATATTAAAAAATAATTTGACACACTTGGTTTCTTTTTTACAATTATTGGTACCATGCTTTAATGTTTGTGTGTGCGGGTGTGTTTTCGGTCGGGTGGGCAGCATTAAATAGAGGGTTTCCGGTCAATAACTTAAGTTCAGTTAAACTAATCTTGCTGAAACTTTGGATATACATGTAACAAGCTTGCATGAAGACCTAGCTTGCAGATGGATTTGGGGCCTGTTGGATCAAGGTCACTGTCACTAAATATAGAAAAATAGTTTCTGGTCAATAAATCAAGTTCGGTTAAACCAATCTTGCTGAAACTTTAGATATAACAAACTTGCATGAAGACCTAGCATGGAATTGGATGGGGCCAGTCGGGTCAAGGTCACTTACTATAAATAGAAAAGCAGTTTCCGCTTAATAATTTGTGTTAAAACAATTAATCCTGTTTTTGTGGAATGGCCACATTTCTTCTTCATTATTTATTTAAGCTCTTTCAAACCACATTGACACATGTTAGCCTCTAAAACTTCAAAATAAATGAATGTTGTCTGTTCTTGTATTGCCAACCTTACATATTTACATAACCAAACATGATACCATTAAGCTCATAGCCTTTTAAACAAGAATTGACCAGGCTTAGGCAAATAGTGTAGAGATGACAACTCATAAATTGGATTTATCCAACTGGGTAGCCTCATCACATAAAGATTTTATTATTATTAATAAATATATAACAATTATAATAATACATGTAATAATGATATTATTATTATCATTATTACTACTCTTGTTGTTATTATTATAATTATTATTATCACCGTATCGACACAGACCTTATACCGTCGAAATATTTTAATGTCCATAACATGTACGAACTATTTAGGACAGTGTCAGATTCTAAACTTGTTTGCTTCTTGAAGAGATTGGTATTCTTAGTAAGTTATAATTTTTTAAACTGTTTATTTACCAATCGTCATACTTTTTAAACCGTTTTGTGTGTTGACCTGTTTTCAATTATTTATTATTTTACCTGATAGTTTTTATATTTTTCTATATTTTACATGCGTAGTTTGGTTTTAACCTGATTACGCTTTATTCACATTTAGCTTTGTATTCGGCGCCGTATGACCTATTAAGTGTCGGTGTGCCGTAAAACCCAAATAAATAAACAAATAAATATTATTATCACCATCATCATACTAGTAATAACAAGTAAATAACAATTAAAATATATATGCCTTTTTTATTGGTACAACTAGCTTAAACAAGGTTAAAATGTCTGTCGCTCACTTAGTTACAGTAAATATGACATTATTTACTTGGTGAGTCAAAACGTAGGCCAATTGGTAAAATTTCAGAAAAAAAAACTTTTTGAACACCCTGGAGGCCAAATGTATGCGCCAATTTTTACCAGTCTGTGTCAGATGGTTTGTTTGCATGAAATCTTGGGTGAGTTCATATGTGGGTAACATTGGTTAATGTTTACAAACTGATGTATAACAATAGCTTATGGGTCCACTGTAAATAAAAATGTTGATAAAGAAAGAAACAACTTAATTATTACATTGTATATTTTGAAAAAGAAAAGAAACACTAATATTTACTTCATGTACTATTGAAAGAAAAACTTATTTATTAATGTTAAACCAAGAAAGAAAAAAATTATGAATTGTAGCTTCGATCCCATGGTGAACGGATAGATTGTAGATAAAACTCAAATACTTCAGAAGACTTGTATCAAATATGATGAAACCAAAAATTTATAAACAAATCAGCGATTTATGAACAAGGAGAGGTAAAAGAAGAAGTAATATATGTTTTATTTTTATAAGAAATGGTTACACCAAAGTTTACTGAGGTAAGTCCACTCCAACTGCATATGAGTATTATTACTTGTTAGACCTCGACAATAAAATACGGAAAGAAAACCTAACTTATAAAGTAAAGAATGCATACACAGTCTCAAAAAATAAGAAATTAAAGTCAAGGTTTACCTTTTTTTTACACAGAATATTTTAGCTTCTTATGGTCTGAGATTGGACATTTTCTAGTAAGGTCACTAAACAATGGGCTGCCTTGCAAAAATAGGGTGTAATAACATACATTCACTTAAGTAGACAAACATAGGCACCTCATTAAAACATGAAGTGTAATACTAGTACAAACGAATCTTGTAAAGTGGCATTTTTCACATTTATGAAAGTACTCTATTTACCAGTTAACTATGGGGTTAATACCAAAACGATATATCGGAAATAATACAAACTAGCTTACGACATAACTAGATAACAAAACAACACTAAAGTGTGATTCCGAATTGTTGATTTTCTTTTTAAAAAGGCATTCGAGTCGTTTTTTGTCACCCATTAACCAAATCTTCACTCTTAACTTCGATCATAGCTTTAAGAACAATTCTTCCTGCAAACAGGTTGCCGTCAAGTTGACCCAATATCATTGTATATGTTAATACCCATCTTAGATGTGCATACATCTTCTTTTCTCGAAAAAAATGTAAATTTGCAGTGTACCAAAAGTGGCTACAAAGTATTAAAACAATTTTTCCTTAACTTTCAAAAATTATATAATGTAGTATAGGACTAAAGGCAACAAACATTGAACATTAAAATAAAATTACCAAGGACAATTTTCACCTACAGAAAAGTCAGGACAAGGTTATATAATTTTTCTCTGACATAATGTTTTATTGCAACTTCGATCGTTCTTCTTCAATGAATGTAACACCTATAAAAAATAATAAATACTAAAGTATAGCATAAAACGTGACGCTAGTATTCACTGTAGGAAGTACTTAACTCAAATAATTAAAATAAATGCTTTGTAAAAATATATATTACCCGTCAGCTCTGGTGTACAATAATAAACATATGCTGTCTATCCGTATAGCTCATTTTTGTGTTGTTTTTTTCTTTTGTTAGATTTTGTTTTGTTTTGTTTTTCTAATATTCTGAAAAATAACGATCAGTAACAACATAACTGAATATATTGCTAAAACCTGGCATAAATGCTTAGTCGAAACTTTGTACTTTTATGCTTGAAGTTTTAAAATAAAAAGTCGTGAAGTCTATTGCTTCTTTATTTTTCTAAGGTTAAAATGTGTTGTGTACAGTTTTTGGTATAGTATGACATGGGGAATTAGTTGATGTCAAAGTATCACAAATAATCATTGCCTACATGTTACCCCAATGCTGGTTTGTTTTTGGTTTATTGTCATAACCTAAATAAAACATAAAATAAACAAATGTGAAGTTAATTTAAGACAGAATCAATATGATGCCATATATAGATATTTTCCCTGACCGTTGACAAGAATGTTTTATCAAAATGAAGCAGTGTTTGCTGATCAGCACGACATTTTTATTTGCCTTTCTTGATGACACACACGCGTCAAATTGATTACATTGATCGCTACTCCTGACAATCATTTTCTTTCTTTTTTTTTTTCAAAAAGAAATGCTTTATGACAAAACAATATGATACCATATAGAGAAATTTTATTTTACCTTTGAAGTTCTTATCAAAATAAAGCAATGTCTGACTGAAAGCAAACAGTGTCATAAAATAGACCATTGTTTCCAAATTCCAGAAAACTTTGGTGAAGAGTAGTTACCAACAGGTCTTGACAGAAAATCAGCAAAATAGCATGGTTTACTTATATGGTCATATTGCATGCTTAAATGCTGTTTGATGATGTCATCGATTTGTATTGAGGTTGTGATGTTACTAAACAACACCATTATCATTTAGCGAATTATATCTAGTATCTATGTAAAGTCACTTTTATACGTTTACGTCAAAATTAACCGTTGTATGTATTGTACCACGCGACCATCATTGCATTGAAAACGACTTATTTTACAAAGTCATTACAAAAGAGCACAATGTAACATAATAACGATTCGGTTTCACAATTTTGTTAAAAACAAAAGTTAGATCCGGTATTTATTTGTGGCGGAAATCCTCGTCATGGGTAAAAACGCCATAAATGAGAAACATCAATGGTGCTAAAGCAAGAATACGTGTTAGGTCAACAAACATTACTATCTTATCGGAAAATACATAAATGTGTTAAATACAATGTATTACCTTTAAAAACGCTATCACTATTAAGATGTACCTATTCTACAGTATGATGTAAATATAAAAATCGGAAGAAGAAAGTGGGCATCCAAATAGGTTTTGACTAGTTATGCCAATGTACACGTATAATACATGAATGCTTTTATTTTTTAAATTTGTATTTATTGATTGTAAAATACGCACGCGCACACACCCACATCCGTACACGCACACACACGCGCACCAATCACGCACGCGCGCACACACATACCAGCACACACGCACGCACACACACATATATAAATATTCTATTGGTGAACAAGACTCTAGCGAGAACAAGAGAAATTCGAACGGAAATACGTTAGTTTTGAGGCATTTATAAGTGGTTCTTTCAATGTTTACGTTGTTCTGCCTTTAAAGTATTTACCTCTACAATTAATCGATAGTCACCAATTCCTGAAAATTAAGTAAACATGTGTCCATCGAGATTTGAAATGTTTATCTTTCGAAACAAAAGAATAATCGAAATCAGCGCATGCTTTTATCCCTCTTTTGAGCAGAAATCGTCAATATGAATTCAACTCGGATGTTAAAAAGGAAGTTCGTGATGAATGACAACGAATGATATGTAAACCATTTGTTTGCTCTTAAACAAAAATAGCCCATGTTTTGTCTTGCGTCAACAATCCTTGGTAGAATCAGTCGAAAATCACTTTTTCGTGCAGCACAGGCACTGTTTTCTGAGTATGGTACCTTTCAAGTACGTGAAATAGAATGATTGCGTTGGTACAAAATTCATCTAACCGCTCCAGACTGTAAAAGCATTTTCATGTTCTCTTTAACTCTTGTCAGGATGTTGCATAACTTGATCCCCTATATGCCTTTGTTCGTTAGATGTGACATCACAGAAACTGACAGCTTAAAACACACACAATTGATTTAGTGCATTCTGTAAATAGTGCAGTGGCATCAAAACAACCCAAACACGATAGTTCTGAATAAGGTAACCTGTCGATCGTTTTCATTAACCTTGAAAGTTAAACTAAGACAATATTAGGCTAGGAAGTCAGTGTCATCAGGTTACATATGAAGGACAGATCAATAAAGTCAATTTAATGTGACTCAATTCAGAAATAACTGCAATATTTTAACGTAGACTCCCTTTAATGGACGTACTAACAAGAGCTTTGTTTTATTTATTTAAGATCAAACAACCCTTGATGCATCTATTCTACTTATATCAGACCTCCGGAGAACGTCAGTGAGTTTGGTTGGAAACCCCCGAGTCAAAAATAATGAGGATTCCTGAATAACGCATTAAAATATTTTTTTATTCATCAAAGAGTAAAACCGAAAGCACATTGATTTGTGACAGATCTATTGGTGTTGTTTGTGCCAGAAAAAAGAAAATCATACTGTTAGGAATAAAACAATTCCGGAAGTATCTAACTGTTCGCCTTTCCGATGTTCGCGTAGGGTTCCCGGTTTGAATTCAAAAATTTTCGCAGTTAAGGTTCGATCTTCCGATGTTCGCGCTGGGTTCCCGCTTTGAATTCAAAATTGTTCGCATTTGAGTTTCGATCTTCAGATGTTCGCGTTGGGTCAACGCTTTGAAGTCAAAATCCTTCGCAGTTAAGGTTCCGACAGACAGTACCACTTAGTATTGATCCATTAACAGGTTTAAAAACAATGTTAGATATAAGATTCAGATCAAATGCCACCCGGACTACATTATGAATTCTTTATCATCTTTGATCATTTGTTGTGGCACTCGTATTAAAAATTACGTAAAAGAAGTTTGTTATTGAATATTTCTAATTTTAATATTTTTATTGGATAAATAATTCTGAAATAAATAACCAAGAACACAAATTGTAAAAGTTTATATAAGTTTGTCAAATGAGTTAATAAGACTAGCATTTGTTATTCGGCAAAATCAAACCAAATACTTCATGAAGCATGTTGGCATGCATTTCTATTCAAATAGATCGATTTTCTTTCTATCTTTGAGAAACAACTCAGAAAGTGCGAAGTTAGAGCTCTGTAAAACCGGTTTAAGCACCCCAGTCGGTCCCTTTTGTCGACTTGGCCGTTCCAAGCTGGTAACTGGTTGGCTTTTTTTATTAAATGACTCATCACAGATTTTTTCATACTTTTACTTTTGTCTTGCATCTGAATTCCCTTGTTCTGTGCATTTTCAAATATTGGTATAATTTGCAATGCTCATTGGACTATGTCATATATTCTAACTCACAGATGATTTTCAAATATGTAAAGCTAAGCATTTTTAAATTTACCACGCTTAGCAGAGAACGTCACAAAATTAAGCTGGGCAGAGTAACATATTAAAATTGCATATTTCGAATAACTGAGTTATATACTTATTTAAAGTATATGTATTTTTCTTTTTATATTATTTATTTCTAATAAACAACAACAGCTAAGCATACAAAACCGTCTCCCTGCATCGACATGCTTAACAGAAAGTTTGATCGAAATAGCGTCCATAGACACAATTTTAACCTGTAACATTGTAATATGTAAAACTTACATTCAAAGATTAATATACCAAAACAGTCGTTTCAAACACACTAAACCACATTGTCTATGTGTCACGTTCATATTAGACTAGAGACAGAAATACACAAGATACCCAAGAAATAAGTTTTATGGACTGTTTTTTTCAAGTGTTTACATAGAGAATAGAATAAATTTTATTATATACAAAGGCCACTGGCCGAACAATATACATATAACATAATTGTCAATAAAAATCCACGATAGCATACAATATCCCCCTCCTACTCACCATCATTATCATCACCATTATCATCATCATCATTATCATCATCATCATCATCATCATCATCATACCATCACCACCATCATCGTCATCTTTATCAACAACATTAACAACAAATTCATCAATATCAACATAATAATCATCAGTTATCACTGTAAATGATTTAAATACTTATTGAAAAAACAAGCCTATGGACTTAAATATGCTTACATGCATTTGTATGAAACATACTAGTATCATCATCGTCATCATCTTCATCAAGATGAACAGCATCAACAGCAGAAACAATAGCATTATTATCATCATCAGTTATTACTGTGCATTGGTTAAACAGGTGTATCATTATCGTCGTCATCTTCATCAAGATGAACAGCATCAACAGCAGAAACAATATCATCATTATCATCATCAGATATTACTGTGCATTGATTAAATAGGTGTATCATCATCGTCATCATCTTCATCAAGATGAACTGCATCAACAGCAGAAACAATATCATTATTATCATCATCAGTTATTACTGTGCATTGGTTAAACAGGTGTATCATTATCGTCATCATCTTCATCAAGATGAACTGCATCAACAGCAGAAACAATATCGTCACTATCATCATAAGTTATTACTGTGCAGTGGTTAAATAGGTAAGACCGTAACTAATTACCATATAAGGGCCTCATAAAATGCATATAGATACAGGTATTTATATGGGTAACACATACATTTCTTAAACTGCATTAAGACATCTTTTTCTATATTCCATTGACATATATATAAATAATGACAGTTTATTAATAACGTTCGTGTTTTCATTATTTAATAATTCAATGAATTTTGGAATATTGGAATGTTTTTCTCAAATCCGTATACAATGGACAGTCAAGCAAAATGTGGAATTTTCTGAGACTAGTGGTTGTGGTTTGTGCCACCTGAGAGTTTCTATTTTAAGTGTGTGCAAATTTGCAACAAAGGTGTATGTATTTGCACGTGTAGGTGCATTGAGTTGTTCGTTCCGGTTTTGTTGCAAATCTCAGACACAGTCTATGACAAATATTTAAGAACATATTTACATTATCTACTCTCTGGTTTGCCCATACATGACCGAAACCATATGTGCCAAAAATGTAATGTGATACACCCATGATATTTTTTTCGGTTCTCTTTCTTAATCGCTTACCATAAGTCAGTTTGTGTGTTTGATACATTCCGTACTATTACTTATCATGTGTATCACATGCCTTATTACATTTCCAAGCAAAGATAAATGTTAGACCCAAGTATACGGTATCATAGTTTTATGTAAATGTAGTATTTAGACTTATTCCGCTTACTTTGATGAGGAAAGTTATTTTGCTCTTATCGGTCTTTTGCAATTGTTCGTGCTTTGACATGCATATAGCTTAGCTTTATTACAGTAATCGCTGAAGGGATCAAGTCCTTTCTATAGTCCTGCTTGAGTTTCCGAATCAACGACAAGTCGTCGGTATATAAAAGTACCATCATAACACTTATGTCCACCCCTTTAAATATTTAACAAATATTTATATAATAGTTTATTGTTTGTATTAATCGAGTGATTTAGAAGTCCATTTTTCGAATAACTGAGTTATACAGTTATTTAAAGTATATGTATTTGTCTTTTTATATTATTTATTTCTAATAAACAACAACAGCTAAGCATACAAAACCGTCTCCCTGCATCGACATGCTTAACAGAAAGTTTGATCGAAATAGCGTCCATAGACACAATTTTAACCTGTAACATTGTAATATGTAAAACTTACATTCAAAGATTAATATACCAAAACAGTCGTTTCAAACACACTAAACCACATTGTCTATGTGTCACGTTCATATTAGACTAGAGACAGAAATACACAAGATACCCAAGAAATAAGTTTTATGGACTGTTTTTTTCAAGTGTTTACATAGAGAATAGAATAAATTTTATTATATACATATAACATAATTGTCAATAAAAATCCACGATAGCATACAATATCCCCCTCCTACTCACCATCATCATCATCACCATCATCATCATCATCATTATCATCATCATCATCATCATCATCATCATCATCATCATCATCATCATACCATCACCACCATCATCGTCATCTTTATCAACAACATTAACAACAAATTCATCAATATCAACATAATAATCATCAGTTATCACTGTAAATGATTTAAATACTTATTGAAAAAACAAGCCTATGGACTTAAATATGCTTACATGCATTTGTATGAAACATACTAGTATCATCATCGTCATCATCTTCATCAAGATGAACAGCATCAACAGCAGAAACAATAGCATTATTATCATCATCAGTTATTACTGTGCATTGGTTAAACAGGTGTATCATTATCGTCGTCATCTTCATCAAGATGAACAGCATCAACAGCAGAACAATATCATCATTATCATCATCAGATATTACTGTGCATTGATTAAATAGGTGTATCATCATCGTCATCATCTTCATCAAGATGAACTGCATCAACAGCAGAAACAATATCATTATTATCATCATCAGTTATTACTGTGCATTGGTTAAACAGGTGTATCATTATCGTCATCATCTTCATCAAGATGAACTGCATCAACAGCAGAAACAATATCGTCACTATCATCATAAGTTATTACTGTGCAGTGGTTAAATAGGTAAGACCGTAACTAATTACCATATAAGGGCCTCATAAAATGCATATAGATACAGGTATTTATATGGGTAACACATACATTTCTTAAACTGCATTAAGACATCTTTTTCTATATTCCATTGACATATATATAAATAATGACAGTTTATTAATAACGTTCGTGTTTTCATTATTTAATAATTCAATGAATTTTGGAATATTGGAATGCTTTTCTCAAATCCGTATACAATGGACAGTCAAGCAAAATGTGGAATTTTCTGAGACTAGTGGTTGTGGTTTGTGCCACCTGAGAGTTTCTATTTTAAGTGTGTGCAAATTTGCAACAAAGGTGTATGTATTTGCACGTGTAGGTGCATTGAGTTGTTCGTTCCGGTTTTGTTGCAAATCTCAGACACAGTCTATGACAAATATTTAAGAACATATTTACATTATCTACTCTCTGGTTTGCCCATACATGACCGAAACCATATGTGCCAAAAATGTAATGTGATGCACCCATGATATTTTTTTCGGTTCTCTTTCTTAATCGCTTACCATAAGTCAGTTTGTGTGTTTGATACATTCCGTACTATTACTTATCATGTGTATCACATGCCTTATTACATTTCCAAGCAAAGATAAATGTTAGACCCAAGTATACGGTATCATAGTTTTATGTAAATGTAGTATTTAGACTTATTCCGCTTACTTTGATGAGGAAAGTTATTTTGCTCTTATCGGTCTTTTGCAATTGTTCGTGCTTTGACATGCATATAGCTTAGCTTTATTACAGTAATCGCTGAAGGGATCAAGTCCTTTCTATAGTCCTGCTTGAGTTTCCGAATCAACGACAAGTCGTCGGTATATAAAAGTACCATCATAACACTTATGTCCACCCCTTTAAATATTTAACAAATATTTATATAATAGTTTATTGTTTGTATTAATCGAGTGATTTAGAAGTCCATTGAGAATAACTATGTTGTCAACTGTACCCGTTTTATCCGAATCACCGCTTCACCTTCTATGTATACCGTATACTTTTCGGCCCAACTACTTAGTCTGTTGTTTATAATGCGGGCAAAAACTTGCTAAAGTGACTCAATATTGATTTACTACGATATTAGTTATTATTTATATCTCCCTTCTTGTTTAGTGAAATGACAAAACAATCCCTTCATTACTCTGGGAAATAGCCGTTATCTACTTTGTTAAAAAGTACACACATGTACTGATTTTTGTGTTCTGTCACTTTAAAAACAAACATGTTTACTGTTTACCGTTTAGTGTGAGGTCTGGTCCGAATGATTTGCCATTTTGAGATCTTTAGATGTCTTACGTAATCATCTATTGCGATCTCGCATTGTAGCTCACCAAACATTACTTGAAATTGTACTCTTTCGTATCTCTTGTTAACATATATCGAGTCTTCGTGTACTTGGCTCTAGGTTATTAACTGCCTTAACGTAATCACGAAATTTAAATTTAAAATTGTGTTGCCTAGGTAATTCTTTTAACATCTTCCAGTATTCTTTTGCATTTCTGTGTCTGTTCCTTTCTTGTATTTTAGCAATGTTTATGTCTTGCTTATATTTCTTATTTCTCACGACATGCTTATAAGTGGTTCTTGTCTGTGTCATATTATGTCTGTTCTCATTTGAGTTATCTTTCCAGTAAATGTTTAAGTATTTATAAAAACGCGAGTAGTATCGTTACATTTGTGATCATACCATGTTGAATTATTAGATTGAACTTGTACTTTTCGTCGTTTGAATTCAAAATAAAGGCTTGGCTTTTTATGAAATATTTCACAGGACTTTCTAATATTGTATTTAATATCATTTTTACAGTTAATTGCCGATAGTTGCATGATCGAGCTGGTCTTTCAAGATGTTCGGTTTGTAATTTTAAGATTGAAAAATATAAATTTTTGAAGGGTCCCACTTTATCATGTTGTTTATTAGATGTTCGTTTCTAGCCCGATAATTTCTCTTCTGTGGATTCGTATAAATATTCTCCTATGACAAAGTTGCTATAACAGGGATCAGATACAATATAAGCGTCTTCAGCATAAAACTTTACATATAAAAAATAGCTATTATAGGATGTGAAATCCATTCATGTGCATGTATATCTAAAGGTTCATTTCTTACGCTAGTAAACAAATATGTTTTGGTTGAAAATCTGGTCAAATAATATTAGCCTAGCTATCTCTTACGAATCTCTTACCAATTTGCAAAGTCTTACTGCGAAAGCTGGAAAAATTCCTTCACATTTGACTTCACGCACTATGTGTATACTACATGTATATATTGCCAATATAAAGGATGCAGAATGTATATCATTGTATCTTTTTAGGCAGCGAGTCTGGTGTCTTTAATGAACAAGGTAATGGGGTACATTGGTGAAATGGAAAGTGTCTCCTTTGTTAGTTAATATCCGCGGTATTCCACACAGTAGGTAGGTTCCTTAAGTTGGAATTCTTGGACTTTATCGCTATTTCTTTTGTAGATATTGCCTATACAAATATAATCTTAAAATTCATTTAAATACTTATAGAGATATGTTATTTTTAAAAAGTGGAAGTGTTTCTAGATGATGGTTAACCTGGCTATCACAAGAAAGGCAAAAAAGTCAACATACACTCCATAGATCACAAGCATAAATCTGAGTATAACAAATGAAATGTTCTTCTTGCATTAATTTGATTATTAAGGGGAGATTATTCATGAATGCCTCTAATTGCGTTGAAGGGACTGCATTTGTAGATGGTTATTAACTGTTTACCAATATTTACCATAACCAATGTTTACCATATATCTCGGTCAAATGAGTAAGAATAGATTAGAAACATTTATAACAAATCTATATCGGAGTGAGGAATGAAATGAAACCAGAACTCATTTTTTTACACGAAGGTAGGTCCTCTCTTATACATTTATATATATATATAACACACCTGTGACTTATGTCAATATTTCAAAAGGTCACATTCAGGTAAACTCACTGCCACTTCTCGAACATCTGAAACCTATTGAAAATACTGAGTGAGGCTGTATTGTATAAGAAATATTTTATGCGATATTTACACAAGACTGCCAGTCAGAAAAAATCGACAAAAACCAAAACAACAACAAAAGAAAACAACAACAACAAGAAAATCAAATATTGATTATTGAATCGAATCTCTTTTTTCTAAAGCAAAGTTTACACAACATAAGTGCTAAAAAGTTAGTATTCTTAAGACTTACAAAAACTGGGCCAAGGTATGGCCAAATAAAAAGAATCAGAGAAATAGTCATTGGTCGAAATTAAAAAATGACACAATATACCGTATTGGACCATATAAACGCACCCACTCCTCCCTCCCGGAACGGAACGTAAATAAGAGGGACCTTTTGAAATTTCCTAAATGTCCAGAAATAATAACCGACAATACTGTTATGCATAAAGCATAAAACATAGTCCTATATACCATGCATCTTAATTTTAATCAATATCAAATACCACAAAGCATTCTCACTGTCTATCTCCGATAATCAATCCAAGTGTGGATGGAAACATCAAATTTCAAAACGTTTCAACTGTGTAAACCAGTGTTAGCCTTAGAAAATGTATAATCTCTTGGTGTCACGGTTCTTTTTCTCAAATGTATCAATACTATGGGTGTGTTAAAGTTTCATCAACGCCGCATATTCTCGAGGAGACCAAGACAAACCACTTTCTTTGTAGTGATAAAGAACAGATCGTGTACAGCCTAAACATTCGTCTTGACATTCTGACACACAAGCACTTTAAAATCATATTATGTGGAAATGTTTAATGTAAACATTGTGTTGGTCGCACCGCATAATAAAACTACATAAAACAAGCATGTATGAAACATCTGAAAAACAATGGCGGAAGGGTGTTATGTCTGGAATGTTAGATAAAAACCCAGACCTTTTCTTTTGTTTGGAACCCAAAATGTGTCCAAATCTTCGACATAAGATTCAGCGGAGGTAAACTTAATTTTATATTGGATGCCATTCATGTGTAACGGTGCAGCAGTGGATAATTATTCGCGCACACGGTGGATCAAAATTATGCACAACCACAAAGCTACAGATAACGTAAAGCGGCAGCAAGGGGAAGTAACTATAGAAGATTTACAATGTCGATTGTAAATTATGAGCAAGCGTCACATTTAAGCGTCGCAAACACTGTCATATAAGTTCTAATTCTTGATCCACCATGTCGTTTTCTCGGTGTAAAATAATAATCAACTACTAAATCAACAACGATTCTACGTGACCTCGAGAGAACAATGTAGGATTTTTACCTAACCTCATCTCACGGTTCGTACCGTCATTCTTGAGAACCGTAAACCAAACGGTAAATAGAGAACCACGGTATACCGTCGTACTGTATATCGTTACACCCCTACACAGGACTAACGTATCCTTTAATAAAACTCCGGGTGTATCCGGTGAACGCGCCATGGGTATAGCTGCCGGTAGTTCAACCATGTTTAATTATCACCAAGGGGTTCCACTACCGTGTGTTGTATTGTTTTTTCTATTTAACTTTTAAAATGTTCTTGTTACCAATGGTTAAGGACAAATCCTGTCAATGACACAAACAATTACCACCCTTAAAACCATCTAAAACCATAGAAAATATATCCAATTCGTATTGACTTTAAAATAACATAAAACATATTTACAGGTTTCTGTTTACAATTAGTTTTCTGTCATGAAAGGAACAAGCGACTTCTGCATGGAGCCCCTCAAAACACTTTAAATGGCAATGTGATTGTTAAAATGTTGCAGTTGCTCTTTTCCATTTTGTATTTTGGTGATTTTATCCTTTTCTTTATCGTCATGCACTGCACAACATCATTAATAGTGTCTTTTTCCGCTTCATATATAATCATTGATTGATTTATTGATGAATTAATTGGCTGATTTTGTTCGCCGTTTTGTTATGTTCTCTTAAAGAGATAAGATGACGTTTAAACAACACTGACGTGCAGACCAAAATTAATGTGTAATTACAGAAGAAACGATATTAGATAACACAGCTGACACAATCGGTAACACAACACAGTTTTAAGTCTTTGGCGTTGATCTGTTCCACTTTGATCTCTGAATAAGAACTTGGTCACGTAGTGTCCGAGACAGATACATAAAGTACATCTGCAAATAAAAGAATATTTAAGTAGCTAACTGAACACAAAACTCCCTTATTATTGTATTTATGGTTTTACTTCGCGTTTACTAGCATCGCAATGAGTAAGATTACTATTTTTTTCTATCAGACCTATTAGCTACCCCCCTCTGACAGTGATGCAATAATCACGATCGCACTACCTGCCTTCCAAATCTCACAGGAACAACACAACTAACGACCCTCTCGTCGATACCTTAAACAGCTCCAGAAATTGTTTACGCACAAAATCCTCTACATCCTCCAGTTGCCACTACCATCACGGTCTCAACTACCACCGTTTCCACCAACCAATTTTTTTTTCATGAATACGTTATTTATATTCCATACATATCACTATTATAGGGAATGAAACCATTCTTTTGACCAACTACTAACACAGGTCTTCATATTAGAATGCTTAAAGGTAACTATGACATATTGTTAAGTAAATTAATTAACATTCTTTTTTTTTTGACTGCTTATTTCTACTCTTAACAGAATCGTCTGTTTTATGAATTTATACAAATATTGGATGTAAAAATAAAGTAATGTACAGGGAGATAGAGTGATGTGTGCTGATCCGTGTAGTGTACCTGTGGGATAAGTATGGCGAGCATTAATCCCCCGATGACGAGGGCGTGGTCGTTGATGTAGGTCCCTACCGCCTTTAGGCAGCCCAAAGTATAGATGGGCTTGTGGTCAGTGGCCTCCTGAACAACGTTCTGTGAAGGTAGAGGACGTGTCAAATAACGACGGGCTACGCAGGCAATCGTGAACATTATGTTACTGAACCTTGCTTGGGTGTTTACATATTATTTAACATAATTCGGCTATTTTATTAAAGTTCAAGTGGCTTTAAAAGCACAATTTAATAACTACTACAATAGTTTCATTGGAAACCTTTCGATATAATTAATTTAGAAATATGAATAATATATTTATCTTCTTGTAAAATATATACTTATTTTATTTATAAAAGCATTCGATATCAAGACTTCGTTACAATTACCTACCGTGGCTGAGAGCACCATGACGTCATGTCCGCATAGAACGTTCTTCAATTCTCCCTGTAAAACATAATAAGCAAACTTTTTTTCTAATATCAACAATACGCAAATGCTTCATGCTGAAGGAAAATATAACTAATTTTTTATTCTCTGATGTAAAATGTTTATAATAGACTAATATATGTCAATTATACATACACATTTTAAAGGTGAATTAGGACGGGGAAATGCCTTCAAACAAGACTTAAGATTTTAACCTACTGGTAATATTTGCATTTTTCTTTAAGTAAGCAACGCCTTCGTGTGCATTGTAATGTTTTAGAGTAATAATGTCGCTAGGATGTTAACAGCCAGCAAAGGCAATATTGACGATTGAATATTAACAGCCGACACAGGTCATATCGATGCTGGGATGATAACAGCCGAAACAGTTTATCGCTGGGACGTCAACAGCAAACACATGTAATACTGTCGCGGGAAAGTAAAAAAGCCGACACAGATAAAATTGTCGCTGGGAAGTAAACAGCCGACACAGGTAATATTGTCGCTGGAAAATAAACGGGCGACACAGGCAATATTGTTACTGGAAGTAAACAGCCCGTAAACATTTACACGCAACACAGTATATATGGGCGCTGGGACGTTTACAGGCAATACAGAAAAAATTGACGCTATTAAGCTTACAGGCACCACAGAAAAATGGACGCTGGGACGTTAACAGTCAATACAGAAAACATTGTCGCTGCCAGATAACAGTTAACAGCCAGTACAGAACATATGGCCGCTGGGACGTTTAAGGCCAACACAGAAGATATGGTCGCTGGAACGTTAACAGCCAATACAGAAGATATGGTCGCTGGGACGTTAACAGCCACTACAGAAGACATGGTCGCTGGGACGTTAACATCCAATACAGAACATATGGTCGCTGGGACGTTAACAGCCAATACAGAAGATATGATCGCTGGGACGTTAACAGCCAATACAGAACAAATGGTCGCTGGGATGTTTACGGCCAACACAGCACCACAAACATTGTACTTACCGGCTGAAGTTTACAACATGACGGCGGTACGGAACACGCCTCTGGGTTGTGGGGGACTGAGGAGTCAGCTGTAAAACTTTGTTTCTTCGTACAGTTGAAGTATTCGTTCTCGTTCCAGTCTAGAAAACCAGTCTCACTATCCGAGAATCCACAGCACCCCAACTGAGAAGTATACAAGTATTTTTTTTAATAAGACAATTCCACGAAGAGTGAACATATCATGTGTACATATTAAGAAGTTTGTATAGCGTTTTTTTTAAACTTTTACTTCCTTTTTTCAAAATTTAAGTGCAAAACATGTAAATTTTGACATATAAAGTTAAAGTATAAAAGATTCTATCCGTATAACACATGCACGAAATATAAAACACGCTATAATCTTCATACACAATTAAAATGATATGCATGTGACATTTTAAAGCGAGCTTCACCTCTATTTACAGTTGTCTTACCATTTTGCAGATGAGTATTTTTAGATTTAGATTATGGTTCATTAAACTATTGAAGAATTATAAGGGGTTTATTTTGTCACATACTATATTTACATGGAGAATTATTACTTATACCTTAACTCTCAGTGCCATATAAGATTGTTTCAACCATCTTTGAGAAAACATTTACCAATTTTTGATACATTATCAAGATACACAAACTAGTTATTACAAGCACAAAATAATAAATTTTCTGCTTTTCAGAACTGTGGTTAAACATTAGAACTTTATACAAAACTAGTTATGTTTACCATTCTTTGGCAAAAGACGGGCAATGTTCTTGAAAAATGTAATTATTTGATATAAACAATTTATAACTATAAACATAATAAATAAAGCTGGGTGTTTATTGTCATACAAAGGTTGTAAATACGACATGATTTGGCTCTAGAATATAACAATATAAATGCTATATAACATGGTAGCAATCATCAAGGTAGAAAAAATATAATAATTATAGCAATAAACAGATTAAATGGTTTACCTTAAAGTTAACAAAGTCATCTAAAAAACAGAGTCAAAAGGTAACAACCGTGGGAAACTGTATATTCTGTGAAAAGATAGACAAGGGAGAAAATTCTACGATTAAGTGTTTTCAGATGAAAGGAAGAAGAAGACTTATGTTTGTGTCTTGTATCATCTTAGTCTCTATCACGCCTTTTGAACATTGCCTTATTGCTTGCATTTAAGAAACTGCTCAGGAAGTGCGAGGTTGGAGCTCTGCAAAACCGATTTAACCACCCCAGTCGGTCCTTTGTGCCGACTGATCGTTCTAAGGCGGTAACTTTGGGTTTGCTCTTTTTGTTTAATGGTTTATCGCAGGTTTGTTCTTACTTTTACATTGGGCTTGCATGTGAATACCTTGTCCTGTGCTTTTTCAAATTTTGGTTTATATTACAGTGCTGATATTTTCTTTTTCTATTATTATAAACCGTTTGTACCTACATTTTGAAAATATGCAATATATTCCTCTAAAATAAATTTGAAAAATAAATAAATGGTTAAATCAAATCAAATGTCGGTGTAATCAGTAAATAAAATGGTTATTCATAATATATTTATATCACTATAGTATTCATTGAAATAGTTAATGGTTTCCAGTATTCATTTTTGTTGTTATTGTTATGTGGGTAGGAGGGGGTCAAATGTTGTATTGCAATATACAGATAAGTTCTGTAGTGAGTAATTATATTCATTTAAAAATACTGCAAAATTGGTTTTTAATTAGTTCTTTTGCTTTTAATAGGTAATATTCAGCTAGCATTGATACTAAATTCATAAAATTGTGGTAGTATTTGTTTAAAAACAATAATGTCTTTCTTTGGATATTTAAAACAGGAGAATGCGTAGTAATAATTGCCAGTAAGACCAGCCAAATATGTTTGACAGAGGAAGAATTACAAAATTACAGAAGAGATGAAGAATAGTTTCCTCTTATTGATGGCACAAATAATAACATTTACTGTTGCCTCTTACATTATTCTTTAACAGATTTGTATTAATTCCTAAAAATTGGTGATTTATTCTGCGTTGACCATTATATAAAGGTGTTTCTATGGAATTTAAATGGTTATTTCAACAATTTTAAAATATTATTATTGTAACCACCCAACTCATTCACCCATTTATTTAGAGATGATGGGTCCACCATATTTTTTCACCGTATTATCATAAATAACTATGCATCGTGTTTTAGTATTATAGAGTTTTTAAATGCGTACAAACATTTCTGCCTATAGATGAACTATCCTCCGAAGCTGATATTTTTTTAGCAAAACGATGTGATCACCGTTTGCGTCTTAAGAATTAGTTGGTGCTAGGGAATTTAAAAATGTAATAGGAGATATAAATATCTTTCTAAAAAGGTTTTAGTCATATATTCTTATTCACGATCACAACAATGTTACTTGTGTAGTGTGGCGGTCGTAAAAAATCTCCCCGTGCATGTAATCTATGTTGTCATTTGATTCATCCTAAAAGGATTGTTACGTGTATTTCTTTTGATGGACATTGAACTTTGGTTCTTCAATTCCATCTTCACATGAACAGGATGCTACAACTATTTATTCGTCTCATGATTCAGAAAGTTAATTTTATTTGTGGTCAACCATTTCTGTGTTGTTTTTCAAATCGAAATAATACCATATTTCTTTTCTGAACACTATGTGGACATTATTTTTCGATGACGTCACTACTTTCGTGATAACGTATAGAAAATATCAGCGCATGGACATTTTGTTTTCAAATAGATCGTTTTTCTTTTCGTTGCTTGCATTTGAGAAACTCGTCAGGAAGTGCGAGGTAAGAGCTCTGTAAAACCGGTTTAAGCACCCCAGTCGGTCCATATTGCCGACTGACCGTTCCAAGGCGGTAACTGTCGGGTTTGCTCTTTTCCTTATGTCTGTCCTGACAGACCGTTGAGACTATATAAATACGGCGACTTTGCTCTATTCGTTAAATGACTCATCAGAAATTTGTTCTTGCTTTTCACTTGGCTTGCATGTGAAATACCTTGTCCTGTGCCTTTTCGGAATTTGGTATATGTTGCAATACTCATAGAACTTTGTCATATATTCTTATTGCATTTCCAGTTGCAAACATTTCTGATCCCTTAAACTGCCCTCACACATACCTCGCGACCTTACTGCGTCCTTACTGCGACCTTGCTACGACCCAGGACGCAGCACAGTCGCCATGGACGCAGCAGGGACGCAGCGAGGTCGTAGCGAGGAACCCAAGGACGCACAAGGTCGCAGACCGTCGGCGAATATTTTGAACATGCACAAAACAGTCGCAGAAACTCTGCATTCTTGCTGAGTCCTGGTTAGGTCGCCGTGGGATCGCAGTGGAGTCGCCATAGTCGCAGCAGCATCGTAGTAAGGACGCAATAAGAACGCAATAGACGTAGTACACTCGTACTAAGGACGCCGTAGAGTCGCCGATGAAATTACAAGAAATCGTCTTCACTCGTTGAAGGTCACACTCAGAATGAAATTTATGGTAAAAAGTATTATTTTTATAGACGTAGCAAGGACGTAGTAGGGTCGTCGTACAGTCGCAGGACAGTCGCCGGACAAACGCAATAGTCGCCGTAGAGTCGCCGTAAGGACGCAGAGAACGTAGCACAGTCGCATCTGGGTCGCCGATGATCGCCGTGGGGTCGCCTTGGGGACGCAATATAGTCGCAGTGGAAACGCCATGGACGTAGAAGGGTCGTATTGAGGACATAGAGAAAACGTACTGAACACAAGACTGCAGAGCCCCGGACCGTCTGCGAGAGAAATTTGAAAGAAAACCAAACGATTTTCGAAAGAAAAATGCTATTTTACTAGTTTTCAGGTCGCAGTAAGGTCGCGAGGTATGTGTGAGGGCAGCATTTAACATCATTTTCTAATCCAAGCGGATTATTAATCTCTTTTAATTTTATCTGGTTTTCATCAAAAGTCACAGAATAATTGTTGATTATATTTTAATATTTCGTTTGTGGGATTTGATATTAATGAAATAGCTAACGTTTTAATATCTTACCTAACGGAGTGAGTGTTCCTTTAGACCACGTAATAAGAAGCTGTGTAATTTCCTCAGTTTTCTTATTATAGTTAAAGAATGTAATCAAATTGTAGTCAGCTGAACATGTTATACCAATGTAAACTCTTTGTCCCATGATAGTTTTAGATAAGGTAATGGTTTGGCTTCACTATCTTTATTACTTTATCCATACTGCTTTAGTATTTTCCAAAATTAAATATGAAGGTCAGAAAAGGTTGCATAGATTTTTTACACGTTTAATGCGGACCAAATAGATACTTCTGTGCCATCAAGAATGAGGGATGTGCCGTTAACATACTGTGACATTTTATATTAATAATATTTTTTTTTTATTACTGATATATTTTAGTTAATAGAATCATAATGGCCAACACCTCTTCACAGAGAATAACAAAATATATATGAAGATATAGGGTCACATTGACTACACCCTCTTTCCAGATAAAATCCTTCCTACCAATGTCCATTTATAAGGCAGCAAGATACACTGTTCATTCACTTCTTACAAATTGGACCGAAACTGACGAAGTCTAGTGCTTGTTCATAGAATACCAAGATATTGAATCGAACGCCATTTCAAAGTCGATTAAAAGAAAAAGCATGCGAGTTTAAACTTTTCTGCATAAAACATAATATCATAGATCAATCTTGTATTTTCTCCATTATACCTATCAGTCAAAAAAAAACAGTTTGATTTTCATTTATGATAAGGAGCAAAGCATTTTAATCTGTTAGCTACTGATAAGGCTGCACTTTTATATAAAAAAGTTTACAAAAGATAAACTGCTCTAATTTTTAATAACATTTTATCTTTATTGCCTTTAGGAAGGCATGTTATTGCACCTGGTTTTTGGGGAGATTGAGAGTTCATCTTTCTTTAATCTATAATTTAGGGATCTGACACGAAGTGGACCAATGTCCAACCAAAGCATTTTATATAATTTAATAGTGACTCCAGATAAGCCAGGACGTTGATCAATTTCAATATTTTAAAACTGTCCTGGTATTCCTTTTGAGTAAGAGCGCCTTTAAATGGATTTTTCTTGCTCTAATAAAACTCTAACAAAACTCTGATCTCTTGTTTATTAATGTTCGTATAGCAAGTAGTCCATTTAGTGCGCCATGACGTCTTGTATTTATAGAGTATTTCTACATTTGCAAAAGGTGTGCTACTTTTCACCCAGACAAGCTTTAATTATCTCAGCAAGTGCAAATTTATTTTAGTATTCTCTTGCCTTTAAAAATGATCTATAAAGTGTGTTGTTTTTTGTTGTTGTTCTTGTGGTGTTTTTTTTATAAAGTATACTTCTATCACATGACTCCCGTTGTTTTCTACTTTATAAACCCATTGCATATTTTGTTATTTTACACTAGTAAAATACTGCTTTCTTATTCATGACATCATTGACGTCATCATAATGCAGATCGTCTCATACCACTATTTCACCAAGAATTGTGGCTGCCTTTCTCGGCGTGTCGATTGTGCACGGTTAAAACCAAGTATAAAATGCATGTTAATTGAACTCTCTCATAGCATGAAATCTCTGCACCATTATTATGAATTTCATTACATCTGGTTTTTCAATTATCAAAATCACATAAAACGAACTAAATAAACACTCAAGTACTTGTTTCACAATATTCGAATTACCTTTCCTTCAGTGAACATGTTTTAATTTATGGACTTGTGAGAGCGGGATTTATATCTTATAGTTCGCTTGTGAACATCAATAGCAGAGATATACGCCAACCTATACATGAAATTGTAATTACTTCCTGAATATGTCGGATAGAGGACGTATAAAATCAATGATATTGCCCGCTCTTATAATGCCCATTAGCGATATAATCAATATATCAAATCCAAATCCGATCGGGAAGCTTTTTTTATTCAAACATTTATACTTCGTGGTGAAGAAACTCAAGTGCTAGGATTTATCCCGAGAATCTACGATTTAGTCGTGTAGTAGGAAAGTCAACAATACAATCAATCCAAACACGGGTCGACAAAGAAAAGCTTCGTTTTTATTGCAATGAATTATATTAAGAAATGTTTATAATGTGCTAAGATTAAATATATCATTTTCTAAGTATTTTTTCAATATTCTTTTCTATTCGGAACATTGAAGTAGGCATTTCAATGCTGAGGTATTTCAATTGTAAAAATGTTTGCTCTTAATTTAAGTAATATAATATAGCATGTTTTTATAAAACATAATTACAAAACGTGTTTAGATATTCAAACTCGGAACATGAAAACAAGGGCAAGGATCAGTATTTTGCTTTATGTTTCGAAATTATTAATTTTTTTGCATTTTTTTCCTTTCCTGTTAAAACTTATTTAGCATAGTCTTGATATGTTGTTTTATAATACTCTTTTTTGTTTTGAAATTTAAACAGTACTCTTACTGATTCTTGCATGTTGTCGATAAGGTTTTTCATGTCGTCGTCCTCCACGGTGCCGTATTTTCGGATGGCGTCTTTGAAGGTTTTCTCTGGAAAAAGGCCAAGCGTCTGTTTGGCGCTCGGAACGAAGTAGAAGATGAAGATGAATATAATTAAGACCAGCTGGCCCAGGAACAACACGGTCACGACCCAGTTGTACTGCAATCACACGAACAATTGTTTAGAACACACCCAGCTAGAGACCACCTGAGTACATCATAGTGACGTCCCTGGCCAGAAATTCAAAATAACCTCGCTATAGGCTTTACCATAATAATACAAAAATAAAATAATACGATTTTACTTCAGTTGATGATGTTTAGATGTTTGATTTAAAGTTCTTTCGTCATTATTGATTGCTGCCCGTTGTCATGTTAGGTCATGTCCGCCAGCAGGGATAGAACGGGGGAGTCACCAAAATAGAAAATTTGGCTTGTATCACTATAACTCATTCTTGAACTTGAATTATCTTTTTACGAATGATGTATTAACTTTCTTATAAACGTTCTCAATGTAGATTTGTTTTCATGATTAAAAGCTACTACTTCAGTTACAGTATTTTTTATAATGTCGCGTCCGTGTAATTGTGACATTTATTTTACGTGTGACAGTAACATACTTAGTAATTATATTAGCATAGGAGAACCTGAAGCCGTGCGAGAGGAGTCGCTGACACAACTTCGCAGCCCTTCACCATTTGGGCTCGAGTTCCGGTTTAGGCGAGAACTTTAATGTGTGGAGATCTTCTAGCTGGCAGTTCTGTCCAGACATATGCCTGGAGTCTTTCTCAACCATAAAATAGCTGGATGTCGCCAATATTCAATTACAGCTTAGGTGCAATGTATAAAAAGGAATGTCAGAATAAAAATGATCAAAACTTACTCCAGTAAGTTTTATCAAAGCAGTGTCGCATTTAACTTAAGATATAATAAGAAAACCCAGTTTGCATTTGCTGATTATTGTTATATGTAAGTAGGATAGTAATTCATATATCTGTATTCATGTGGTTTTGCCAGGTAAACATGTTTTGTTTGTCCTGTTCTGAAATTTTAAGCTTAAACTTCTTTTTTTCTCACAACTAAAATACACAGAAAATATTAGTACTGCTGTTTGAAGCAGACCAAACCGATTCTTTTCAATAAAGTATGAACAGAAAATACCTTTTGAGTAAATAAAATTAGCTTAAGTCTTGAGTTTAATAGTTGAATTGTGTATGAGAGCGAAAGAAGTAAAACGTCTCTACCAGTCTTAGACAAGTTGTATATTCACGAAGAGCACCAATCCATCCGAGTGCTGTGACCACGAGAGTTATTGCCCCTGCTGTACAGAGCAACATGGATGGATCAAAGACGTAATCAATGACGTCTGAGACCTTCTTTTGTTTGGTGTACAGGATATAAGATGTCAGTGCAGTGACGGCGAGACCCACTATCTGAAAATTGTATTAAAAATAAACACATAGATTTAACACTGAAATAAATTAACGAATTATTTTACGTTTCTTTTGCGAATGCATCTTATGGTATAAACTTTGAACCATATACAAAGACTACGGAATACACAACTATATATAAATGGTATTTATATTCATAAGATTTAATTGAAATTCTTTTCATTAAAACCTTAAACATATTTATGGCAACCTATTAAACAATCCACCTAGATATCCACCAAATAGACCTGGAATTGGAAATAGAGGCAAAAATTTGGTCATAAATTTGGTCATAAATACAAAACCGTACAGCTATCACTTGTGTGTGTTTACATAGATATACGCTGTTCACTTAAAATATCAAACACATGTGGGGCGCCCGTGGCGTAGTGGAGAGTCGCCGACTTGTTACTTCTCTGACTGCTTAGCGTATCACTGAGTGGGTTCGAGTCCCGTTCGGGAAGATCTTTCAGCTGACCTGCGCCCGTGGTTCTACACATACAATGGTATAGGTCTTCATTATCCAAAACAGCTGGACGTTGCTATATTTATCTTAATTGGTCGCTGCAATGTATCTCAAATATCTAAAAACAATTAAAATATATCTTTTGTTTGATATTGGCCGCAGCAGCATAAAAAAGAAAGCAATTGTTAGCTGGAATAATCTAACATATCGGCGGTGCGTTTCTTATGATGGAGTTGTCGTGTAGCCCTAATATATATTACTTCAGTCATGCTCAGTTGCAGAGCCGTGCCTCATATAGGTTGAACAATTTGTGCAGAGTCTACTGCCTTTAACGTAAAACGAAAAGGAGAAATAATTTTGGGAGGTTTTTTATCTGTCATTATGTGTGTTTTATTTGCACCCCCTCCCCCACCCCGATAAACTTAGGCAAGAAGCATTTATTCTTGATTATCTGGCCTAGTTACTTTTAAACGCTTAACACAAATAAAACTTTGATAAATAAAATTTCGTAGGTTTAGGCGGCTTTCTATTGACATATTTCGTTATTTTCAACTCAATTTTTATTTTATTTTTTATAATTCATTTTTATCGAGGATACAAGGGTTATTACATAGCTCTGAATATACTTTATTACTTATATATTAAACTGTTATTACGTATACTCCAATACGTGTATCTGTTTCTTAGATAATGAGGAACTATGTCATAGCACTGTAACCTTGTTTAATGACCAGTCGGTAAGTTTGCCAAACTACTTCCTAGAGATGGTAACTATATTATTTGTCTAACAATGTTTTTTTAGTGTTTATGAAAATTTACATCGAAATTACATTTTTACATTTGTTTACTGCTAGTTTAATTATTATTATTCTATTGTTATTGTAGGACCTCCTTATGTTTTCCTAATCAGTTCAGTTAGACCGTTTCATGTATAGGTATGCTATAGTTAACTATATTTAGAATTGACTGAATAATGTTTTTCACCATATGCTCATAATTATGTTCAATAATATATTTCTCCTTAACCCGGATATTACCCATGTGGCATATTGATAAATCAGTTAGGAAACTGTCAGAAAAAAGAAGTTGCATGTACGGCAGATCTAATATTATCACATGTCATATGTATAAAGATTAGGAATGAATAAGAGATCTAGTAGTTCATGTTTTTACTGCCTGTTATAAAGTAGTGATAAAATCGTCTGAAACTAAAGATAAAAAGAAATGTGCAAAGTTCGTAATCATTCTCAAACACCAACAACCACATTTCTCCAACGTGTTTGAGCCAATTCAAACTGTATGTTGAAACGTTAACACAAACACGATATATCTCACTATTGATAATATATACGAACGCCATTATATATACATATAGTAATAATGCACGATAATAGTTTCTTGATAAATCAATGTCGGCACTTACCCACAGAAGGAAGTTTCCTGAGAAAAGTATATATTTGACCCATAAGCTAACTGCAGATCGTTCCCGCGCCATTTCGACTGAGGTATTTCCTTAATCTCTCAATATTTACCAAAACCATCCACTTCCGCTTCGAAAGGTGATCAAACTTACACAGACGCTAAAACATTGCGAATTTTGATAACAAAGTACACGGACGATTTTAGCTCAAATACACATTTAATCTGACACATCGTATACTGATAATATATGTTATGTATCAAAGTGTGTGTGTGTGTGGGGGGGGATTTGAGGTCAGATCACTTCGTTTATTATTCACTGTTATCAGTGCTAGACAATGACATGTCGGTGAACAGAACACATCGTGCAGTCGACAACTGATAGGAAAATTTGAATGCATTAATGTTTAGAGCAACTTAAAAAAATGGATAACCCGTGTTTCTAAACTAATTTATTTCAAACGTATAATATAAACAACATTTACAATGCATATTGATTCCTTGTTCTTATCGTGATTTAACATCTCAACAAATAAATGTGCATTTAATTCTACTTTTTATCGTACGAGAATTTATCGTTATAAATGAAAATCTGAAGAATCAAAGAAAAACAATAATGCAAAATACATATATATTAAAATATAAGGCAAATTGTTAGTCAAATAGGCTATACGATTTTTATGAAAGGATATACATAGAAGATCTTAATAATTCACATTTAACATTTAATCTAACATATTGTCAAACTACACTATAACGATATTTCATTTATGTAAGGAATATACTGTTGTCAATTAAAAAAATCCAATTTAAATATTTTGCTGACATTTTCATGGCAATCATAAAAACTATCTGAAGTTTCGTAATATGGTTCTTTTTTTTAAGTGTGAGTGTTGGGGAACATTAAAATACATACCTTAGTTTTTATGAACTATAAACAATGGTTCAACGCAAATAAGCTACAATTAAATCTTGTGGCAAATATATATACTAAGAACCTGTGCTACGTTGTTAAAAAGCTTCAAAAATTAAAGGTCACTTGTTTTCTTTGCCCAGCCCAATATATTTTGGGTGTGTCAATAGATGGACAGACACTTCAAAGTATGGATTAAAATTAACCACAGGAAATACGTACACAACATATTTTATCAAACCAATTAAATAAAGCCACACACTCTATTGTGTTTTGCTTAAAATAACATTTGTTATCACACAGTTGTGCCCTTTGACATTTGTCTAGTAAGTTCAGATTACATCTGATCTGTTATTTATTGTGCGTTGAAAATGGGTTATATTTCGTTAATGTCATGTTTATTCATGGTTTGTTAATAAGATATACCTGGGCTGCTTGTATGTTAATACATTAACGAACATTGTGATGATAGTAAATTATTCAAAACAATAATTTTCTTAATTTATATGCAACAATCAATGAATCAATCAACATATTTTCATTTTGTTCGGAAATAACTCCCATTTTAACCTGTATACCAGCGTTCCGAGGGAGGCTGATATTGATTGAAATGTTAACAAACAGGAATAATCAGTAAAAAGAAACAATTTGTAACTCACGGCTACATGTAGTAGTAAAATTAAAATTTGCATTTTTTTTTCCTTCCCTTTATACTATTTTTTTCATATTAAACTATTCATCGTCACTATGCATTATCTGCTTGTATGTTAAGGTAGGTAAAAAGAACGAAAAAAAAGAGAGAATTTGTTATGGAGAATAACAGCAAACATATAAATTCAATCTGAAAAGATAAGTGCGCTCAATATCCGGATGTCGCCTTTGTTCCTAGTAATTTGTGTTAATTGCATATCGTCATTCTACTTCCGGAGATAGTTTACGTTAGCAGTAAAATAAAATAATGGGCCGACATTCTGTTGTTTTTACTAGCACACACAATTCCACTGATTAAATCGACTGTTCTTTAGCAAAAACAAAACAAATACACACAAAAACACACATGTAAACACATACACACAAAAAAACAACAACACAAAAACAACAGCAAACAAACAAAACAAAACAAAAAAAGCCCAAACAGCTTTTTCGTGTTTTCTGTCATTCTGTCATGAATTGTATTTCAAGCATAATGAATGAGAGCCTACCATCGTTGCCGAAGGTTACAGTGAGAGCGTGGATTTCCTTTAATTGGACCCTGTACCGGTACAAAGGTTTGATGTTGGTATTGACAAAGAATAATGTTGTCCATCTATAACAGCACTTATAAAATACGATAATACCAATAACGGAAGAAACCTCTTGTTAAAGAACTGAACAGTGCAAATTTGCCATTTCATGTTTAACTATTTTAAAGCGCTGATTTTATCCAATTTCTGTATTGTTTACTGATTGATTAATTTCATTTTAAAAGTATTCGAAATTAAGGCGGAAAGTTACTTAGTTTTTTTTAATACACTAAAAAGTAAATTCTGTTAAATTGTATGAGTCAATAAAATGTGTTTTTCAATATATTCTTAAGTTCTCCATTTATAACAGCTTTCGGGCAGGACTCACAAATCACAAATCAGAGGATTTTTAACCACGACTAAGTACATTCTACCGTGTTCAAAGCATTGTTAATGCCGTCCAGAAACTCTGACGGAACAACAATTTTGACGTCGCCATTTCACATCAATTGGGAACAATATCAGAACAGAAAGCACAGTGTAACACACGTGTTATCTATTTTTTGGACCATCATTACTACGAACCACTGTGAAAGGTGTATGCGTCTGGTACAAGAAGAATTTCCTATTAACAATAAAACTTTTTAAAGGTATTCGTTATCATAATTTTAAAAATAAAGAAGTCAAAAATCATACGGTATGCAAAAAAGAAAACAACATCAGAGGGATAACAGATAAACATCACAATGCCTGCATAATTAGAAGCACTAAGTGGGACAAGTAAACGCAGTTCCAAGCAAGATAAAAGACATTGTAATGCTTATGGCTGTTGTGTATGGGCCATTTCGGAATACATTTAACGATTTCTTAAAAGGGCTAATTTTGCATAAGTTTATCTTCTAACTAGATAGAAGGGCCATTTAACAAGACTACATAACCCGACGAGTTTTTTAACACCTTTGGTTGAAGTTTCAAAATAGGTCATTTCTATGCCGTCGCTTATCTCAGCCATGAGATTTTCCTACAAACAATGTAATTCATTTTACCTTATTCGCAGGAGTATTGTTCCTTACACTCAAATATACCCCGAGCAATTAAACAATGTCAAAAATACAAACAAAATTATCTTAAAAATCATAAAGTGTTCTAACATAAATGGTAAGTGTCTTTTTATCATACACTTGTTGTTTTAGTAAAACATATTTTATTGAAATGAAAACATCAAGTAATTTTGTTCATTTAATAATAAATTTTGAATTATATTTTGCTGCCATTTTTGAAAAAGACAGCTGCTTAAGCCAATGTAAAAGAAAAAAAACTGTATGCTTGAGATATACACTTAAATTTTAAAGCCGAAAGAGTCATTTACTGTCGTTATTTAGTTTAACTAGTTTGATTCATGTTCAATCCTTTTCATACATTTCAAGTGCTTAGTTGGTGAAATGTTGCAAGCTTTTAGCATTAGGTAATTTTATCACGTAATCAAAAGTAGTCGAGACATATGACAGGCCTTAAAAGTAATAAGCAGTAGTAGAAGAGACTTGTTTAAGCCAATTTTCGAGTACAGATGTATATTGCATTACGTTTATCTTTCTAAACATCCCGGATAATTCACGAATCAATAAATCGGATGTACGGAGTTAAAATCCTGTGAAAATATACATTTTGGTGCCTGTGACGTCATTAAAATAACAAAGACAAGCGTTTTTGTTATCACCATTGTGCATGCAGTTACAGTTACATATCTTATGGAATGGGATTGAAAATTGATAAATGAAAGTTTGAAGGACAAGATAACCTTATAAATAACACTAATCGCTTTCCGAAGAACTATTTAACCGTGTATTTTCTCGCCGGACATAAACACGCAATATTGTAAATATAATTGCACCAGGTACATCCAAGAGATGATCGTTCCGAAGGCGGAATTACCCAAGGAGTTTTGATTGCACGAAAACATGCAGTTGCCATTATTGTTTGTAGCAGACAGTATCTCATCTCAGATATAAGTATTCCGTAGACTTCATACATATATATGCTTTAATAGTTGTTTCATTTGGTTTGGCTTTTTTTTTGTCCGTAATAAATTGTTTATCAGACTGTCTTCCCACATTTTTAAGAAAATATCATAGATTCACAACACCAAATAGCCGATAACTATCTTTTCTTGAACTGTATCGTATATTTTTTGGTGAAAATGCAGTAAGTCAAACGAAACCTATACATGAAACATAGGGTATTTAAACAACCCATAAACATATTGATAAGGTAGGCGTATTTTTGCTTTCTTTTCAGTATATTCAAATACTTTTAATTGAAATATAAATATATTCGAAGCATATCTTGTTTAAGCGAAAAGTTTTATCAGTTTTATTGTTAACACAAAGCTCTTTTGTCAAGAGAAAAAGAAAAGAAAACAAGAAAATAAGTTTGAATGAAGGCCAACCACGCATGATCGGTGTCACTATAACCGTAGGGTGTTACATCGAAATTTTTAGCACATCTTGTATTTGGATATACAGAGGTTTATCGAAACAATTTCAGTAAAATGATAAAATTGTCCGCATGTCCATGTGCTGCTTACAAAAACCAGTGTGTGATTCTTTAGTTATAATAGTTGTTTTGCTGAAGGAGCTTTTGTTGCCGTATCATTATCATTATCATTATTGTTTACACATTTGATGATGTTTCATTAAGTGTTTTCAACGTTACTGTGCCTTTGTTGTTGTTGCTGAGATACGATGATTGTTACCAACGATGCAATATTTGTTCTAAGTGTTGTTTGCTCCAAAATTAACAAAATAATGATATTATTTCAGCTGCAGCTACTCTTGCACTTGAGTATGTTGCTGTTATTTCTGATGTATATTGTCCACTCCCCATTTCTTTTTATAAACGACATACAGCAAAAAACATAACCAGCAGCAGCACAAAACGTAGCCACACATTAATCAATTATGTAAAATAAAGAGTCGGCTTCGTAGGTGATTTCAACGGTCAAGACCCCCAGATGACATAAGATCTGTCCAGTCAAGGTTGAGTTGATGACGAAAGTGAAACAGTCGCCGCACTGACTGCAGAGGATCGAGCATTGACGCACATCCGCAACGGAGCTAGACGATAGAATGTAGGCAGACGACGCAAATGTGCCGTTGGCGGAGAGGACCCGATATCTCGTGCAGGAGTCGAATACACTGTTGTCAGCTGGGGCCAGGTTTTGGAGAGCCACACTGGTTGTTATTGCATTGCATAACCCGATGTCTTTGGTGGCTTTACAGTTCATCATCTTGGCACAAGTTACACTTCCTGTTAGTGGCGTGCCGTTTCCGGTCAGTGATCCCCCAAATCGCAGCTCTCCCGGAAATTTAGTTTTGAAGTTAGCTATACTTCCAGAAATTGAGTTGGCTGACAGTTCGATAAATTTCCCAGCAGTATCATGCGTAAATATTTTGAAGGCTGCTTTGTTTTCGTCATTTGAAAGCCACAGATAATACCATGTGTCTGCGAGAAAGTTTGCCGGGTGGGATGTATTGATGCCGGAAGCTGACGTGAAAATGACGCTCCCTGCAACAATTTCCAAGCGGTAATGTTCTAGCATGCCAGTTTCACCGTTCATACCATCGGCAACGTATTCAACAAGAACACCGGTTGTTGTTCCGCTGAGGAGGAAATAGAATCCTAAACTGTAATCGGTCAGTGTTATTGTCGGGGGTTCAATCCGAACATCCACATATGAATTATCTGCCGTTCCGTTGAAAAAGATTGGATTGTATCCAAACTTTGATGAACCGGGGATGTCACTGACGTCAGATCCAACGTCACCGTCTGTAACGTTTGTGATTGCGTCAAAGGCAGCGTTACCCGACGCCATGGGCCAGTAATGAAAAAATGCACAGCCGTTCACGCTTCCTGAAAAGACAAGAAAAATTGTGCAATATAACAATACTGGCGAAGGTGTCATCACCATTTAAACCATTCAAATCACTCACAGAACCTCTAAACTCAATGGTAATGACGGCTTCAAACCTGTTCATAGGCTAAAATAGTTTCTGACACTCACTGTGTAACTGGGTTGGGAGTTTGAATCCGAATCGGCCTACCATTTTTTCTGCTTGGTCGGTGTTTCTGTATCACTTATGACAGGATAAAAAAAACGTAATTGTGCATGCCTGTGTTCTTTTGTTCCTACCTTTTCACTTTTATTTATACCAGATTTAAATGGGAACACATGTCTTTTCTATAAGATTTTTATTGATCAAATTTGATAAAATAGATCGTTTCCTGGTATAGTCAAAGTGTAAATAAAAATGGTGGTAAACTATTTTATAATTGGCAAAATCAGTTAAAATACTATAAAGAATATTTTGGCCAACTTTGAAATGAATTTTGTAGCTATCTAGTATCTAGCACACAAAAGGGAAAATTCATGTTATCTTTCTTCTAAAATGGGTTTCAGAACTTCACGAAAAGGTGGCAAAAAGTTTTTCTGACATTGTCAGTGGAAGTGCCATAATTAAATAAAAATATAATTATACGACACAGTCCTATGAACATTGCAACATATACAAAAATGTGAAAAGACACGGGACAGAGGTATCCACATGCAAGCCGAACGTTAATGTAAAAACAAATCTGTGGTAAGTTGTTTAACAAAAAAAGAAACCCGACAGTTACTGCCATGGACCGGTCAGTCGGCAATAAAGACCACTGATAATGGTAAGAAGACCGTCACAACTTTGTGAAAAAGTGCCAGAGACAGATGGTAAAAGCATGTGCTCAACTTCAAAAAGAAAAGAAAGGAAAATGATGTGCAAAAAAAAAACGGCACAAAAACACACAAAATAGTTCTGACTTTTTATTATGACAGTCTGTGAAAGGAGCAGTAAAAAAGCTTCTATTGTTGAGAAATTTGTGAGAAAAAGAAATAATCGCCAATGCTTGTAATAAACGTGCAAACATTGACAAGAGCAAGTTGTAGTATGACTTTATTAGCTCTCGTTCAATATCGGGCGTGAAGCGCTACATGTTCGTTGAACAAGCACCCATGTTTGTAAAATATTAGAATACGACTATTGCCTGCATATACGAGTACTTGACTTAAAAGAGTATAAATGGTTGGCATTTTAAAATTATACATTTGATTAAACGTTCGAATTTAATATTTACCTTTTTCCGATAGCGAAAAAAAGAAACTTATGAATGATAAATAAAAAGAGTTTAACTTATAATGCAGTTTTCACAAAATGTCACGTTATCACATATAGGATCTTTTGGAACCTACAATTAACAGAACACTTTGAACGATGCAATTAAATTCTTAAATTTACACGTCGTCAGAATAACAAAAATACCGCACCGGTGTTACATCTCATCATCGTTTTAAACAGGTGCATATGCTTTCATTACTTGAATAATTCTTGCTTCGTTAAAATTATGTCCGAGTCACAAGCAGAAACATAGACAGTCGTCGCCGCAAAGAGCATGCAAAATTTTCATGCAAAATTTTCAACTAAAATTGATTTAAGGTGTTATTAAGGGTATGCTGGCCGATTTAACAGGGAACACCCCATACCTGCTCAGAAAGGGTCCAAAACGGTGACGATAACTGTTCACCGGTTGGTAACTTTCCAGGCGCCTTTCTCTGCTAGTGGGGTGCCCGCGCGGTTGCCGTTGAAATAATGACCATTGACGACTTTACATGGCCCCATCGCATCCTCTTCGGCCCTTTCCGTACACGCTCGTGAAAGAACCGTTAAGGTAATAGTCATTTGGATCACCTCGCCTATTTTACATTCAGAAATAGGTCTTGAAAATAATAAGGGGGACAAGTATCTCCGGCAAAATGGCAGAGAGAGAGAGAGAGAGAGAGAGAAAGAGAGAGAGAGAGAGAGAGAGAGAGAGAGAGAGAGAGAGAGACAGAGACAGAGACAGAGAGACAGAGACAGAGACAGAGAGACAGAGAGAGACACAGAGACACAGACAGACAGAAAGACAGACAGAAAGACAGACAGACACAGACAGACAGACACAGACAAACAGAGAAAAATATGCCTATAAAGTAGTTTGCTCAAAACATAAACAATGGCATCGTTTGACAGTTGTGTGTCTGCTGCTCTCGGTAAATAAAAAATAGATGATTTAAATTTGAAGTCGCCACGAATTAAAGTTTATAGGCATCGTACTGTAGTGAGCTGTCATCCGAGCTGCCATCTTTGTTTTAACGACTCTCACAAAAACAGTCCCATTTAAGGAATTGGCCGAGGTGAGGTACCTACATACAAAGATGCAATCTGAACTCCTTGGGTAATTCAATCCTCGATACAATCATCCTTCGGATGTATCTGGTGCAATGATACTTACAGAAATCACGATCGTTTTGTTCGCCGGAAGTCGGAAGAAGAATATGTAGTTCGCAGAAAAAATAAATAATGGTATCGTTTAGCATCTGTGTCTGCTGCGCTGGGTAAATTAAAAGTGGATGATTTAAATTTAAAGCCGCAAGAAATTGAAGTTTTGCAGGCATTGTTAGAGGGGAGAGATACGCTGGCCGTGTTGCCAAAAGGCTTTCGAAATATTTTGATATATCAGATATTACTATATATGTTGGCTTTACGCGTGCGTTTCTGTAGCTTAATACATCACTGTATTATTATTGCATAATGTAGAAAAACAATGTTTATCCGCTGCAGTGAGTTATCATCTGAACTGCTATCTTTCTTTGTTTTGACGTTTGTCACAAAAGTAGCCCCATTTAGGGAAATGACCGAGGTGTTTCAATTGACAAAGATGATTCGTGATTTATAAGGAGATGTTCCGACTGGGTAATAGTATTGACACACAGGGATTCTCGGTACATGCTCCGGACTTTTATATTGCTCTGATCTTTTGAAGACTGCTAAGTTGCAAAGTAGCAAAATGCAATCAAGTAATTAAAATGGCCCATTATGAGCAATACTTCTGCATATACGCAGTAAACATTACAGTTAAACGTACATGTTCAGCCCAAATCAGGGTAACAACACACAAAACAGTGCAAGTCTTGCGCGGTTTCTGAAAATACATATCAAAGACCTTTACACAGGTGTACATGCGTTTATCATGTCAGTTTTTACCTTTTATAACAAAAACTAGACTAGATGTTAAATATGTATTGCAGCAATTTCACATGGTTGACCGCATGTGTCCGGCCTTGCTTACATAGAGGCTAGTGCTAGGATCTAACATGCATTATTTGTGACACACATACACATGCTCAGTGTTCTATAGTGGTAAAAATGCGACTAGTAGACTGGAAATAATATTAGGATGTAAATGATATAGAATAAACTCATGTTGATGTTTTTTAATTACAAATATAAATAAATAAGAAACGTTGTGCTCAGAATAATGCTACGAATCAGTGTATAAACAGCTTCAAAGCAAATCTAAATATGTGACTTAATGGTATGCCATAATTGAATTTATCTTATAATATATCAGCGCTTGGGCTGTTTTATTTGTACTTATAATATATCAGTGCTTGGGCTGTTTAATTTCAAACTACTCTCTCATTTGGAATTTTTACGTTGCTGAGGCTTTTATCTACTGTATCTGTTTTAACTCCCGATGCAGGTGCTTACTGTTAGTTGTTTTACTTTGACGGGATATTGCTATTTACACTGTTTGTTTGATAGAAAAACATTCAGGAAGTGCGAGGTTGGAGCGCTCCACAAACCAGGTTTAAGCACCCCAGTCGGCCCTTTTGCCGATTGACTGTTCCAAGGCGGTAACTGAGGGTTTTTCTTTTTTTGTGTTATGTCTCGTCTCTGTGTTTTTGTCACATTTACATGTACCTTGTATGCCTTGGTCTACAGGTAGATAAAATTTAAATATGTGTGGAAATTTTGATAGGACCTTTTCTTATTTACCTATAAAAACAACATGCTAGACCTTTAGCTGTTTGATGCCAAGATCCTGCCTATATTAATGTATAGAAGTGAATCTTGGGGATTTCATAAAAGCCCTGATATTGAAAAAATTTTTTTTATAGCAAACATTAGGTGTGGGAACTAAAACCCCAAAATTAGCTGTATATGGTGAAACTTGTCGCATGCCATTACACGTAATCAGAGGTATTAGAATTATCATGTATTGGTCCAAACTTAAGTCTGACCCTGGCTCACTCCCTAGTAAAATTTAAAGATCTTTATCAGATTCTTTTAGCTCACGTTCAGATAAGAACTGGAGAGCACAGGTCAATAACTTATTGCAAGATCTGGGGCTAGCTTACTTACTTCACAAGGAACCTGTTTTAAAAAGTAACGTAAATATGATTTTTTAGAGAATAAAGGATAATAACGAACACAAATGGTTTTCAGATGTAAATTCATCTTCTAAGCTTGATAGCTATAAATTGTTAAAAAAATCTCTGACAGCTGAAATTTACCTGGATGTCACAAACAATGATATATGCAGGAAATATCTTACCAGATTACGCTGTGCCTCCTATAAACTTGGCATTGGAGAGGGCAGATACAAACATATCCTAAGAGAGAAGAGAATTTCAACAAAGTGTAACATGAATGTAATTGAAAGCGATTATCACTTTCTCCTGCTCTGTCCTAGAAATCATGTATTTAAGATCACAATATTTACCAAGATACTATTTAAGGTGGCCCACTCTAAATAAGTTTGTGCAGTTAATGAGCAGTGATAATGTTAATCTAATAAGCTTGTCAAAATTTACTCATCAAACTTGGTTGTTAAGAAATGAAAATATTTATGATAACAATTAATTGTTAGTTTATTTTAAAAGAAAATATTTAAAGGCTTGATGTTGATACTGAACATTAACTTAATATAATAATCATATTTAATGCTGTTTTTTTTTCTATAAAGTGGATTTTATTTATTTATTTTTGCCTGACAAATGTAATCTTTTGATACATGTTAATATATTCATAAACTTACAAATGTAAGTGAGCTTAATATTTAGATTTAAATTACTGTGCATCGTTCATGTACACTTAATGCCGATTCGCGGCGAATAGATGAATATGTCTTGGTACAATAATGATATTATTATATAGACACAATAATGTACATGTGCACTGTCATTGACTTTTTGTATATTTATAGTCTTTAACTGGATGAAAGCACGTAAAACAGAATATGAACATGATATAATAATACAAGAAAAGTCGTTGATGCGAATCATCAAAGGCGACCCAAAAAGTAGAAGAGGTAGAGATTAAAGCAATATGGGAGCCAGTAACAAAGACATTTGAAAAGTTATGGTTTTCAGTATACTATAACTTTCGAGAAAAGTATGTATAACTTATATTCCAGAGACCAAAGAATGGTTTAAAAAAATGAAACGCAAAACTCGACACCATTTAATAGGTTCTCTAAGGTGTTCTTTATGTAGATGGTACATGTTCAGAAAAAAAGTTGCAAAATTATTGTAATTAACTATAAAAGTAAAGTGTACAAGCAGAAATGGCACACGTACAACAGCCTCACATTACACATATAAGTTTTGCTCATTTTTCTTGAACGTAGTCTGTGTTTTTTTCTTTCTCAGTATCTTATTGTTTGTTTTATCAAAGTTATTTTGAAAGTAACAGTAACACAAAATTAAATATAATTAAAACCCGTATTTTGCCAGGTTTAGAAAGTCCGCAAAACAAACTATCCCCATGTGCAAATTTTAGTGAGAATTCCATATTTAGGCGTCGCCAATGAACAAATAACAAGGAAACATACATGATCTATTCTGCAGATATTTGTAAAAAAATCCACGTTATACCGGGGCATGTACACCGGTGATGCATACTTTTCACACGCTAGCGACTTTCCTTTTATAATACGTGTTTATGCAAACAGCATTATTCTACTATAGTACGTTCATATCCGTGCTATTCATACTTTTCTGTTATATTTTTTATAATCTTGTAATTGATTCATATGTATAATTTATGTTTTTGTACACCACCATCTACAATCTTTGTAGACTTGGCATTGGCCATGTGTGGCTTGTGTCAATTAACGCTTCAACTTTGACTTGCGTGTTCATCTTTTGTTTGGCATTTTGTGTTTATCTTTTTGATTCACAGATTATGTTAATCTTTTGTTTGGCAGTTTGCTTATCTTTGTTTGGCAGTTTTTGCTTATCTTCAGTTAGGAATAACAAATCTATTCATTTAAGGTATAAAGATTCAGTAATGAGACCTAAATTTCTTCAAGACAGGTAAATCCTGAAATCCATTAAAGAGATTGGTGATTTATTAATAAGTTAAGGTAGAAGTTCATATATAGTAAATAACAAAATTGGCGGACCAGTACCAACATTCTTTCAGATAAAATGAAAGTTGAGATGTTAAAAATCAGGAAATTGTGTCTAGTTTTACTATACATTATAGACGCTTATCTGCATACAGGTTGAAACTTTAAAGCTTTTAAATTATATAAAAAAAGCTACGTTTGAAAATTTCGTGAAAATGCGAACAACTTGAAGTGTTATTTTTAAACAAAGTTGCGTTTCTAATTATCAATATTTGCCGAAATATTTTGCCGAGGGACCGCAGCCCCTCCGGCCACAGCTGCCAGATATCATCTTTATATTAATTAAACAAAATGGAAATTTAAACAACTGATTCAAAGCAAGCCAGATACCTATGGTCTTCATTGTGCAAGACAGATACTTAAGGCCTACACTGTGCAAGACAGGTACCTATGGTCTTCATTATGCAAGACAGATACCTATGGTGTACTTTGTGCGAACAAGATACCTATGGTCTACTTTGTGCGAGCCAGATACTTATGGTCTACACTGTACAAGCCAGATACCCAAGGTCTACATTGTGCAAGTTTTAACCTTGCATTTCTGTTATATTAGCACATGTTATGTATTCGAATTATTAGCTATATATAAAAGCACGTCTGTGTATACATGAGGACAAAAATATATTTGATCAGTACATGAGTCTTCAGCAAAGCTCCTATGCATATCAGGATAAACACAAAATTCAAGCTTACCGAAAACATCCAACACCAGCCATAAAACCAGCAGTGAGAATTTAGTTGTCATCTCGACTACGAAATTTAGTCCGTTATAGATGCAAGATTATCAGAAAGTAGTTCCTTTAGATGCAACGTTTCTATGTTGACTGCTGGGATCGTGTCTCCTCGATTGACAACTCAATTCAGCGCTTACACCACTTGGACAGTCACTGTAGCAGGTATTTATACAAACCGATGCATCAAAGATATCGATACGCTGGCATTAAATAACTAAATAAATATTGACTTGTCGCTGCTGGTTGCGGGCACCGCCTTTTCTTTTTTCTGTTTTATCGAGTGCCAAAACCCGTTTTGAGATCAAAGGACATTTGCCGGATATTTCCGATATAAGGTCGGGTTCTTCAAGTTGATCGGCTCTAAAACTCCGATTCGCCATTTATCGAAGAATGCGTCACTACCTCGCATATTTTAATAAATCCCTTCCCCTCCCACATTTGACAGGCATGTGAATACATTGGTCTTTGGTCTTTTCAGATTTAATACATGTTGCGATACTCATCAGACCCTTTTTTGTATTCATGATCACAGCAAAGTTACCTGTGTGTGCAGTGCGGCGGTCGTAAAAACACTTCCCCGTGCATGTTATATATGTGTTCATTTATCGTATCCGGATTATAACCCGTATTTTACGTGCATTAGACTTAGTAGTTTAATTCCATCTTCACGTGAACAGTATGCTCCAATTATTTACACTTCTCCTATGGTGGCATTTGTTCTTGTTTAAATATTTAGTTTCTTTACCAATCTAGAATGTTTTTTCTCTGTTCAAATAAAACTACTTCTCCTCTCAACCAAATACTATTGGGGCAATACTATTTTTTACTCCGTCACTACATTTTTATTTTATGACGTCATTACTTATATCTTAGTATGACCTGTTTTGCTTCGAATAGACATTTTTACAGCTCTTTAAAAAGCTCATCAGGAGGTGAAGGGCATGTGCCGGTTTAAGCACCCCAGTCGGTCCTTTTGCCGACTGACCGTTCCAAGGTGGTATAGGTTTGCTCTATTTAATATAATGTCTCGTAACATTTTTTGTTGTTGCAACTTTTACATTTGACGGGCATGTGAATATCATTGTCTTTTCAAATTTTAATATACTCATGGTACGTTGTTTATATATTATCGTATTCTATGTGTATTTCAGGATAATACTTGATATCTTATTTATATACTTAACATTACCTTTTTTCATTTAACGCTGCCTTTTGTTGTTTTTCTTTCTCTCAGATTTTCTCAGATGTCTATTGACCAGTTGTTGCTGTTCTGTTAGCAATTTCTTTGAGAGTTTAACCCATGCTTCCTTCAGATATTGGTAGTTAGCGTTTGCAACATCTGTTTAAGGATGTGGCAATCGTTCCATAGACACCTTTCTCTTCTTTCTGTCTAGTCCTTCTTTTAACGATGATTGCGTCTGCTTTATTGCTGCATTCAGCTCGTTTTTTATTGTTTTTTGTTGATGTTGTTCTTGTTTTTTGTTGTTGTTTTATTACTAGTCTTACTTTTCTAAAATACTCCTTTCTCCTCGATTCTTTCATCTTTGAATATTAAATAATTGACAGTTTGTTTTTAATTGTTTGACGCTTCTTGTTCAAGTTCCTTAATTGTGATTGTGATTGCGACACTGTCTTCAAGGATCTCTGAGGTTTGAGTCAAGTTACCTCAATTTGCCAATCATTGATCTTTGTTGAATGTTTTTACTGTGCTGAGGAGCGTTTTGTGTTCTCTGTCATCTTTGGCGACAATTTTCAGATCATCTTTTTAGAACAAGTGATTGATTTGTTTTCCATATCTCTCATGTCCACAACCCGTGGTATTGAACATACGACGTAAGCGTGGCAAGTGATGGTATATTATAATCTGTTGCTTTCGTTTCAATATCATTGCAGTAGTATTATAAGTTCTATGTTATGCATTGTAAAATATTTAAAATAAAATATGAATAAACTAAAAGACAGAGTAAAGGGCTCAAGTAGTCACCTTGTAATATTCCATTTCTGGTGAGATTTTTACTTGAATTTTTGGACACCATCTTGCTTTACATCATCAAGTGTTTCGTCTGCCATTTTTTTGCGCTTCAATTTCATTGAGAGTTTCATTTTGTTGTCGAATCAATCCGTTTCGTGTCTTTATTTCTATAAGTTATTTAGTATTTCACTGATGGCAGTAATGTCTTCACTGTTCCTGATCTTATACAGCTTTTTCATATGCTTCATTCATCATTGATTGACATTCAATCCATTTTTTTTTAAATTTTTGTCAGTAAGGAAAGATCATTTGTAAATTTGTGGATTTCTTTTTCAAGTTTCACTTTCCATGTAGGGCAGGTTGCTTTCTTATTCTTTGCCTTTTTCGTTTTTTTTTTTTTTTTGCATCTAGTGATTATGTTTTGACCATGCTAGTCGCATATATGAGATCGGTTGTTTGTTTAAACAATCACATACTCATCCTTTATATAATGTTTCTTCCATTATTTAAAAATACACTAGTCATAGACATAAGATCGCATATTGATAAACAGTCCCAATACACCCGTTATTTTATTAAAATTAAATACATTAATAAAGAGATTGATTTGATCGACTTACCTAATATATTTCGTAAAAAAATATTATAAATAAATCTCCTCTAAAAACAAAGAAAATACAATGATTTGTTAAAAGTGTACAAACCCATTAATTTTCAGTTATAACCAAACTGTGGCCTACCTTAACATATTTGATCCTTATTAAGATAAGTGTAACTGTTCAACTTCACCTTTCTTTTATATATCTTCTGGTCATATCATTACTGTTTATTTAAATATGATCGATGACCATAAGTAACGACATTGCATTGTTGTAAAGAAATGGCTGATGAACTTAATTTGTTTGCCGAAGGCTGTTTTAATAAAGATAACGATACAGTTGCAATCACTACTTGAAAAAAGGCTATTTTTACGATAATAAAAAATCGCGTAAAAATTCTACCGCTCCCAGCTTCCTGGGTACCTGGGAAAACTATTTATCATTTGAAACATCTAAAACATTCTTTTAAGAATATCCAAGATTAATATTAATGAATAAAGTATTTGTATAGCAGATAAAATCTCTTACAATAAAATGTTTGTTTGACGACTATACTACAAACATGTACTGAGTGCTGAGTTATCCACCACCAGTTCTTTCATAAGCACCAACGTTGACATTCATAGTCATTGGCAAAATGAATTAAGCTCGAATCGAAATAAGAAAAGAAACACCTTTACTTTATTGTATGAATTCCTAAGTTTCACAAAACACCAAAACAAGTCACGATTCATAGTTGATGCCAGCTTTAGCACCAGCTCTTATATTTGTAAACTAATTACGACGAATTTCGTTGTTAAATAATGTGAAAAAGTGTATAAAAATTCATGAATTAACATGTTGGGTCTATAATTATTTTGGAAGTCTAAAAAAAGTTTAGTACTTTAAATTTTCATTGCTCTGCAGTTACAACTTACTTATAGTATCTCTGCGCTGTATACTTCGTCACCTCATGATTCAATTAAGACCAAATTTAATACTCTCGTTGAAAAAAACAACAATTGCTCAAGAGCAACGATTATACATGTGTGAAATTAAAGTACTGTGCTTTTTATCAACACTATCTTAAATACCTTTACTATGCGGACTTGTATGGATGTTTATGATTTTCCTTTTTTAGAATTTTATACCTAAAATGTGGTAACAGTTTGTTTAGACAAGTAATTGGTGTTCCCGTGGAAACCAACTGCACACCAATGATTGTGGACTTGTTTTTGCTTTGAACGTGGTTGTATGTTAACTCTACCCAACCTCAACATGAAGCCACATTGAAGAATCTTTCAATGCCACGTCACATTATCTTAACACTATTCTTTCTATTGATAATTCCGTTTTGGGCTCAAATGGTCTATTTGACTTACCCCCCAGAACTTACACTTAACAAAGTAAATACTTTACATTTAATTCTAGCATTTCTTGACATTGAGATGGATATTTTCAATGACAACGTCTGTATTAAGCTTTATGTTAAGTGAGACCATTTCAACTTCAGTATTGTGAATTATCCGTACCTTGATGGCCATTCACCTCGCGCTACCTTCTATGGTATTTACATATCCCAGCTCACAATGTTTGCACGAGTTTGTACTAACGTAGAAGATTTCAATGCTAGAAACCAGTTTATTACATCCAATTGTTACAACAAGGCTTTAGAGTTTACACTTTATCGAAGGTATGTTCATTTTTTTCACCGCAATGATTTTATTACTTCAACATATAATAGCAGTATGAAAACACTTATGCAGCAAGACATAAGTCATCCTCCATTTTATGGAAATGCCTTATATAAGATAAACAAAATCAAGGGTCTCAAGAACTTTTCTTACCTCTCAACAAAACTTACCAGTAAATTATACTGGTGGTTACAACCCGGGAATCCTTCGTTGTACTGCATTGCTTATAATTGACAATTTTAGAGTAAAGAAGTTGCTTTTAAATTGCACGATGTCCTGACAAGTCGTTGACACTACATGAATACGGCGACTTTGCTCTTTTCGTTAAATGACTCATCAGAAATTTGTTCTTGCTTTTCACTTGGCTTGCATGTAAAATACCTTGTCCTGTGCCTTTTCGGAGTTTGGTATATGTTGCAATGCTCATAGGACTTTTCAGATATTCTTAAAGCCATAATTTGGACAGTCACTGTTGCAATTCTGTCTCTTCAACTTTCCAGTCGTGCAGTCTATCAGGATTTTCCAAAAGCATCCCTGTTTGAGTTTAGACCAGTTGGTTCCAGTCCTGACAGTTGACAAGTATTCTCGCGCTGCGACAAAACAATGGATTTCGTGCAATTTTCACTGTTTTGGGGACATAGTTTAATGACAGAACGTTCACTGCTAAAATGAACGAAAAGGGAGTTTTCTCACCCCGAAAATAGGCGCTTTGCACCATAGAGCGTGCCTAATACCTTTAACGTGCTTAGTCCGTGGCCCCGGCTAGAGCCCAGACGATCGGTTTTTAGGCGTGAAAGTTGACAAGTGGGCTTGCGCTGCGCATAAAATAGTGGATTCTGTACAATTTTCAATGCTTTAAGGGGCTGCACTTTTGCTGGCAAATTTAACTTTTGAGGCGTTTTCGCGCGCACAATAAATGCCCATGGCTTCATCAGACGCGCTTGAAACCATTGATGCGCTTAGTCAACAGTCACGGCTTGAGCCCAGAGCAGTCCATTACAGGCCTGGAGGCTGGTAAGTGGGCTTATTCTGCGACCGAAAAGTAGATTCTGTGCAGTTTTCAATGCTTTGGGAATTAACACCAAGTGCCTGCATCGGGAGATAAAACTGATAAAGAAATATTATATACAAACAAACAAAAACAATATTTAAATGTTATATCACTGACATTATTGGAAGAGTTGACGGCTTTTAAGTTCCGAAACATCACATAACACCTCAGTCTGTGTGAGTCAATAAGTGTTTGTTTTCAAGTTACATGGCCTTCATTGTTTGCCTCATCTCAAACGGAAAATGCTGATTTAAGGCAAATTTATGCAGTCTTAACGTTATGCTAGTTGTTGTAGTAAGACCCCAGTCCACCATTGACTAGATTTTTGGCACTAGGCTTTGGATTTATCAACCATTAAATGCGCGTCGCTAAATCTGAGTATTTGCTTTACTTATTTTCAAAACTATTCGAATCATGCACAAATCGGACAGTTTGGAACCCATAAATTTAAATATCAGACGTATTGACGAGAAACTTCATAATAATGCAGTTTCATGAAATATTTCCTATCTAGAAATAAAAGCGTGTTGTATGATTTCTATAAAAGTAAATTTAAGTGAAACCACTAGTTATACCATGCATTAGCAGGAAAGTCGAAATCGAACAACGCACTAGTACAATTCTACAAACACTGTTGAACTATGGTCGTATTTCCTCAAATTGGCTTGATCCTTTTATTTCAGACTTGTTTGGTTGTTGGCAATGTGGAAAAAAGTTTCAAGAAAACTGCAGGGCACAATCATATGAGCATATATTGTCAGTAGTTGACTTTAGGATAAAATTTATTAGAATAGTAGGACTGTGCCATTCATTAAGGACAGTTTAATGAATTTCATGAATAAGAATATGTCTTATGTGGACTTCGTCTCTTGATATCTGCACGCTTTTTTCAGCAGTTTCGAGCCTATCATATTGGTAACTCTGTAAGCCTCTTAAATTAAAATTTACACTAAAAGAATCTATACAACAAATATCCTTTATATAATTTTGTTATACAGCACACATCCTTAATCTTCTTTTGTTATAAAGCAAATAACCTTAATATACGTTTGTTATACAACAAATACCCTTAATATACTTTTGTTAAACAACAAATATCATTAATATACTTTTGTTATATAGCATATATATTTAATATACTTTTGTTATGCAAAAAATATCCTTGATCTACTTTTGTTATACAACAAAAATCCTTAATATACTTTTGTTATATAGGATATGTCCTTAATATCCTTTTGTTATACAACAAATAACCTTAATATACTCTTGTTATACAGCATATGTCCTTAATATCCTTTTGTTATACAACAAATAACCTTAATATACTTTTGTTATACAACAAATATCATTAATTTTCTTTTGTTATAAACATATATCTTAATCTACTTTTGTTATTCAGCAAATATCTTTAATATACTTTTGTTATACAACAAATATCTACTTTGTTCATATTTAAAAAAGCGTTGTCCAAAATAGTGTGTAAGAGTATTCCTGAAAAGTGAGCTGCGAAAGCAACCCTTTGTACTGTCGATCAATCAATTTTACATAAGAGACTTAAAGCTTCTGGCTTAAGCAATGAATGGCATTCTGATAATGTTTCAAGTAATATCTTACAGTTAGCGTACAATAAGCAGATTTAGTTGTGACACCGTCGGCATGTTCTCCCACTACATATGGTGTCCACAAAGGCTCATTATTAGAACCTCTTTTATTCCGGATATGTGCTAATGTTATATCCGTTGTTGTAAAAACCTTACCCATCCCACAGCATACATAGATATGTAGATTAACGATGTAAGATTTTTTAAGAATATGCTTCAATTATGTTATGAAATTGGACTTGAATTACTTGACTACAGAAGAACACTTTCTTCCTAAGGATAGTTTTAGTAATTTATGACGTTTTCCAGGTGACGGCCCTCTGCGATCTTACCTTTTAGCACATGTGGAATGAAATTTCCTTCACCTTAGCAAAGATTTCATTGTCGATGGCATTGACTTCGCGATTATATTTTTCAACATCATTTCTTTGGTCTTTGGTTTCGGAATATATTCCTTTTGACTTCAAACATCCCCACAGACAGAATTCGCGCGGGTTGAGATAAGAAGTATGCGTCGGTCAGGATATTCCGCATTCTTTTACTTCCTGTTACATCTTTGATATAACTTACGCGCGATAATTAAGCACAATATTCGATGTCTGTGCCGTTGCGCCGTCTGCATAACCGCGTGTTTTGAAAGGGCAAGACTTCTTGTTGATTGCAGAAACAAAATTATTTTTTAATAATGATATATACCGCCTCGAATAGTCGGTGTTATTACAATCGAACGGCCCAATTACACCATGGCTCGACATCGCAAACTTTAAGTTTATCACTGCGGAGTGGGTTTTTTTGCAAAACAATGCGGATGTGCCGCCAAACCTCATATTCTTCTTACATACATGGCCTGGCACTAGAAAATGAGATATTCGTCGATAAACTAATAATTCTACAACGCATCAGCATAATTTTAATTCAACAATTTATTGCATTAAAACGCTTGGGGTTTTACAGCTAGACAAAATACATGCATAAAAATAGTGACAAAATGCAAGACATTGAATTATCTGAAGTACAAGTAAAATGTTGTAATAATCACGATCTTATAGTATTAGCAAGATATACCTTGAAATGTTTCTTTTATTCCTTTTAAGTTGACTTTCAATAATAAAAAACAACAACATTTGCTTAGTAGGCAAATTATAAAAGTATTATTTGAATAAAGAGAACGTGATTGTGAAAATTTAGGGCATATAAGTCAAATGATCTTCTATATTAGGAGTCGGTAATTTCATCTAAATAACTTTGAGCTATTCACTGCTGCTAGCCAATTTTGAACACTACTGTGAACCTTTGTTTAATAAAGTTATAATCAGTATTGACAATCACTGTTGATTTTCTCAAACATATGAGATACCTCTTGTTTCTAGCTCATGTTTATGTGATATGCCCAATTATTGACATTTGAGGTATTTGATGCATTAACATTTCTTTTCAATATCTCATATGGGTTAAACTAAATAACGTGACTGTTTGTTTCGATTACTTTAATCCAATATTTCAACAAAATTTATTTTCTATGCCTATATAATGGATAGGTATAATAAGTTCACCGTATATGGCATCTAAAGCTTTTTATGATGTCCCCATAGATTGTCTGCATAATGAAGTATTGGCAAAATAAGCGTATCAAATAGATTTACTTTCTGTGCTATAGGGAAGTTCAGCTGATTATAAGTTATCAATAAACAATGCAGTGATCTTAAAGTGTGTTATGCAATAACGGCTTGTGTCCAAATCTGTTTTCTATTTTTAAATATGAATTCTTCTAAATATTTAAATGATTCATCAATAAACAACTTGAATTTATTAAGATAAAAATCATACTTAGTATTGCCAGGATTTTCGAATATCATTATTTTAGATTTTGCTTCATTCAGTTACAATTCACATATTTGACAATAATACTATATCGTTTAGGATAGATTGTAATGCCTCAGGTTCAATTGCAAGTGCGACAGCGTCATTAGCTAAAAAATAATTGGAAAAACTGCATTTCACAAATATTCACAACTCCGTATATATTGTTATAAATATTGTATAATTACGGGCAAATAGGCAAAATATACTGCTGGCTGTGTCCCCTTTTTGTTTCCGTTATTAGATATAATTGGCGCTAAGAGTGATCATTGTATTGCACACGAGATTTTGATGGACATTGGAATTTGGTTCCTCAGTTCCATCTTTATATGAATAGGATATCCTCTTCTCTGGTCATTCTTTTCTTCAAAACATTAATTTCAGTTACAATCAAATTTTTTTGTGTATTTCTTCAAATTGAATTAATACCTCTTTTAAACACTATATGGACATTAATTTATTCGATGACGTCATCACTTTCGTCATAACTCAAAGAAAAACGTCAGCGCTTGGACATTTTTTTATTCAAATAGATTGTTTTTCTTTTCATTGCTTGCATTTGGGAAACCCACTACGGTTAAGCACTCCAGTCGGTCCATATTACCGACTGACCCTTTTAGTGCGGTAACATTCAGTTTTGCTCTTTTGTTAAATGATCCATCACGGATTTGTTCTTATTTTTACATTTGGCTTGCATGTGAATACTTTTGTCCTGTGCCTGTTCAAATTTTTTTTATATGTTGCAATGTTCACAGGACTTTGTCAAATATAATCTTATTGAAAGCGTTAATAAATTGTGTACTGGTATTTTCTTTTACTAGTTTGGGCCAAAGTAATGCTTTATCGGTTTCGTCGTACATTTGTCCCAGTCAAGGAATGTAGCATTTAATTTCTTTTTACACGTTACTATTTATTTATGCTTGCAAGTAAAATAAATATACAATCCCAATGTAGATTTATTTTTTTGAAAACTATATTGATTGATAATAAACTTTTTAGTGTTGTTTTTTATTCCACTTAACATTTTAAGTCTCTTTACTAGTACTATTTTAGAATTTTTTTTTATAAAATATTGTTTTATGTATTTCCGCGGTAATAACTGCCATGTTGCACGCCACCTTTAAACAATAAAACTGAATTTTAAAAGGTGCTGTTATATTAAATGTATATTTAAAAATCTCAACTATTAGTTTGTCAACGCCATGACCTTTGACATTGTTTTGTGCAAATTATGCAGCTTAAATTTCTGACTCCGAAATCGCTCTATCTTGTTCCATATCATACGTACTCGATGGTTCATTTATTGTGTCATACTCCATTATATCAGATATTTCTATTCTATATACTATTAAAGTGATCATACATGTCATTAATAGAAATATTGCTTGCTGTGTTAATTCTTAGTTTGTATTGTTCCTTAATGGTTTTTTTTTCCAAAATGATCTTGGATTTGATTTAGCTAACTTTATTATTCTTGTTCCCCCGTTTTCTGAGAAAATACGTTTACATCTTCGTTTTACTTCGGTATACACCCTTTTCTTATGGAGGAAAACGTTATTATTATAATTACTTCTATCTCATAAATACATTGCGTGCTTTTTTAAACTCTTTTCCTGCAATAATTTTTTTATTTACTAATGATGTATTCTTTCTTTTATATTTATTTTTATTCATTACTTAATATTTTCTTGATATTAGTACATTAAACGCGCTTTCCTAGATGAGTTGTTTAAACAGCTGTATTGATCCATCTATAGTATTGTAATTTAAATAAGTGGTCAGCTCGTTGAAGTAGGCGCGTTCATTGTTCATCTAGTAGTTGAGTGCGCAGATTGTCGACCTTTTTGATGTCCCGTGATATTCATTGTTCATGCGCATGGCTTCCACGTGTATCTACAACAGACCGTTGTTGTTTTTCAAATGCAAAAATGTAAAGCGCAATGGTCAGATAGGTCGTCGGATGGCACTACTTCAAATTCGGTTACATGTATAAAGTTACTCTTATTTAATAAGAGATAGTCGACGACACATGAGCTATTTTTATTAATAAATGTATAGTCTCCAATATCAGTTTACTTATGTAATCGATCATTTGCTATTAACAGAGTTGTGTTTTTGCATAAATCGAGATGACGTGTACCCCGACGGTCTCGATGTTTATGTGTTGGTCTAGTGTTCGTGTCAGGGATTCGTAGAATATAAGGTTTTTCCTCATACTTCTAAATTCGTTTTCCAGAATTTTGTTTTTTTATGTATCTTATGTTTGCGTGTTGTTTTGTTTGTGTGTGTGTTTGTTTTTGTTGCTGTTGTTGTGTGTGTGTTTTTGACACCTCGTTCATTGTTGTGTTTAGTCTCGAACAAGATTGTTGAACTTTGTGGACATTTCCCTGTGCTGTGGTAATGGGAACCGATTTGTGTTCATACTGTTAACTAATAAGCAAACTTGCTTATTCGAAGCGCTGGCTCGTTCACTAACATTCAGTTCTATGGTATTCAGCTTCACAGTCATAGACGTTATCAATTCTTTGATATTGTCTATATGGTTTATGCTCTGATTTGATATCAAATGATCGTCATTGCCCATGGTGGTGGTGGGGGGGTACTGACTGGGGATTAGACTTCCGACTGGAGGGCTTGGTTGTTGAGGTGTGTGTTGGTTATATTGATATTGATATTGATACGGAGGAGACTGCATATGTTTTGCATATTTTTGTAGTTTTACTTCAATCGCAGTTAATTTATATTGTAAGACATATACAAACAATTTTTTGATTTGTTATTTTACTTTTTTAATTCATTGTAAATATCAACTGTATTTAAATATGTAACAAGTTTCACATTATTGTGATAAAATATTTCCGTGATACAATATTTGTAAACAACCATATGCAACACTGATTGTATTATATTAAAGTTATTTTATGTTATGTTTATAATATATTGTATAATGTTATGTTATGTTCATAATATATTGTATTATGTTTTATCCTGCTTTCACGCGTAAATGTGCAGGATTAAGCCTTGCCGGATAAACTTAGTGATATCCAGTCAATAGGTCACGTGACCAAAACACGCGTATGAATACACTGTTTACATAAATTATGTTCACACGCTCTTAATGAAACGTGTAATTAATGCTTTTTCGCCGATTTATGTAATCATTCATGGAATTTTTTAACATTTATATATGTTGACATGTAGAATATTTTTTTTTAATTTGAACGGAGGTTCATGTCTGAATAAAGAAGGAGTAAAGCGGCTATTGTTTTTCTGTTATTTTTCTTCAATCTTCCTCGTTTGTTTATTGATTTCCTATTTTGATTTTTTATATATAAAAGATAAAAAGCAGATTAAATCGAATAAATGATTGGTGCTCTTATCTTGTTCGCTTCGAAGTGTGTCTTGGCTCGCTAAAGCTCGCCAAGATATTCGCTTCTCGCTCACCAGATAAACTTTCTTATTCTCGGCACCAACCATGTATTCTCTATATTTTATGTCATTTTATGATTATGTTATGTTACACAGCACAGCACAGCAAAGTAAAGAATATTGGATCTATTAATCTTATCACACCATGAAAACAAAATGAATGCTTTAAATTTTAAAAGGAAATTTTGTTTCAATAACATTATTTTAATGCTTCACCTTCTTCAATAAGCTATCATCATGCTACTATGCGAGTAATAAAATGTTCAATTGATACTTATTAAGTGGCATTATCGATATATGCTGATAACAAAGAAAGACAATTTTGACACTGCTACCTCATCTTACAAGAATCTTACATGCACTTAGCAAATGTTACATTTTACAAAAAGTATTTTCCCATACGGTACTTCTTAGCGATATACTTATTTTATATTATTAACACAGTTTTACTCGTTGAAAGGTTAACGATATTTGGGAATTGCAAGTCTTTATACGCGGTAGGTTCTTGCGTTTGATTACAATAATAATAAAACAACTGACAACCATTGTAAATTTTTATCTATATACTTTATTTCATTTAATTAACGTGTACAATTCATTTGTAAAAAATCAATTAAAGGAGAAAGTAACGATACTGTCGTGTTCAACTGGAAGGTGGGGTCGTAAGATTACTATGTGTTAAGTGAAAAAAATGCAAAATATAGAAGAAAACGTTACCAAAATCCAGATACATTTGGGAAATAATTTAGGTGTTTCAATTTTCCAGTAAATTTATCTAGGTAAATACAAATATCCGCATTCACTCCAGATAAAGTAAGACTGCATACATGCAACAAAATAATTAATAGTTCAGAACTTTACTATGTTTGTTAATGCAGCCGACAAATCTGCCAATGTTGCCATAGCCTTTTCTTTCCGCACAAGGCGTACAACAAGAACAGCAACAAGAGCACTAAACGTTGACACTTTTAATCAATAACGTAAAAAACTGAGTTGGCTGCGTATGTGAAGTCAAAAGTCATAATCCCCAGTATACACAAAATCGGTCCGGAAGGGTGGAGATTGTTGATGACGAACGTGAAACAGTCGCCGCGCTGTCTGCAGAGAATCGAGCATTGGCGTACATCTACAACGAAGCTTGATGCCAGAATAGCGGATGGCGTCGCAAAGAAGGCGTTAGCAGAAAGTACTCGGTAGCTCGTGCAGGAGTCTAATAAACGCTCATTTGTTGGGGTTGGGTTCTGGGGAGCAACATTCGTTGGTGTCGTGTTCGTCGTTTGTGGTGGCTGTTGCGTTGTTGTTGCTTCTGTTTGAACTGGCATGTCAGTACAGTTAAAAACAATGTTCTTGTTTGCTTTACACGATATCATCTTGGCACAAGTCACACTTCCCGTTAACGGTGTACCTTCTCCTGTCTGTGAGTTGCCAAAACGCAATAGACCCGGAAATTTTGTTTTGAATCTCCCAATTGTTCCATTCACAAGTACGTCAATTTTTAGTTCGTAAAAGGTTCCATCAACATCATACGTGTAGGTTTGAAAGGTTGCTTTGCTTTCGTCATTTACAAGCCACAGATAATACCAGGTGTCTGCGAGAAAGTTTGCCGAAATGGTAGTAAGGACGCCGGAATATGACGTGAAAACGACGTCTCCGGCAACAATTTCCAAGCGGTAATGTTCTAATATGCCAGTTTCACCGTTCATATTATCGGCAACGTATTCAACAAGAACACCGGTTGTTGTTCCGCTGAGGAGGAAATAGAATCCTAAACTGTAATCAAACTGTGCTGTCGAATCGTTAAATCCTTGAAACTCAATCGGTGCTTCAATTTGAACATCGACATACGAATTTGAAGTTCCGGTGAACAAGAGGGGGTTGTATTCAAACATTGGTGATCCAGCGAAGTCACTGACATCAGACCCAACATTCACAGCTGTAGCATTTGTGATAACGTCATGTCCACCACTACTCAACCCCAGGGGCCATTCGTGGAAAAATTCACACACTGCACTTACACTTCCTGAAAATACACGTTATTAAACAATCAGGGATGGGTCCAGTGGTTGGGGGAGGGGGGGGGGGGGTGCATCCCCACCACCTACCATCAACCAGGTTAAAGAGAAGAGTGATATATATATATATATATATACATAATACATGATACATAATATATATAATGGATATATATATATATATATATATATATATATATATATATATATATATATATATATATATATATATATATATATATATATATATATATATATATATATATATTATATATATATATATATATATATATATACTTTTCTGGATCCGCCCATTTAAACAATGTTTAAACTTATTCATTTAACATAATATTTCCGTTTTCTGTACAAACTTTGACCAATTGTTTAAGTCAATGACGATATTTCCAGATATAAAGATTGTAGATCAGTGTCCACTACATTTATACTTTAAGAAGAACCCACTGGAGTGGATGTCGAAATCCTTTGTTGGATTTTTAAAGGCTCCAAAGGTTGAAATCCGTCGCAACGTTTTTTTATTTTTTTAACTCAATACCTTGATGGATATCATGTTCACATGTAATACTGAACAGATTGTTATATTTGAATCCATTTTTCATCGTGGTCATGATAAATACAAACATAACACCTATTGCTATGTGAGAAAAGTGAACATTTGAACAAAGTCTCTTCTCACTTAAATGTAAATCGAAAATAATGTATCTAACTTATGTGTCTTCATCTGTACGGTGATCGTTTGTGAGACTGCCATCGTTAACCATGTTACGTTCTTTAACAAAAACTATCGCCGTATAAAATTTTAGAATATCAAGAGACATTATTTATATCAAAACTTTATTTAATCTTGAATCTGGTTAGAAACAAAGACCCGAAGGTCATTCATCTGTAAATCATCATCATGTGTTTGCTGTTGTTTTTTCTCACCGACCGGGAATCGAACTGACGTGGTGAAAGGGTGAGAGGATTGTATTCGCGTATGTAACATGTTGTAAGTGGCCGACAACCGCATGTATTTGGTGCTAAGTACAGATTTTAGCATGGTGCTGTGATCAAATATTCACGTGTGTATTTGTCCACTTATGAAGCTATTGTGGTGGGCTGAAACTGGAAACTTGTGGATTGTCATAACTATTGTATAACACTATCTGATTCTGAGTGGCAATTCTTTCTTCTGAAGGAAAAAAACTGTTGATCAAAGACTATGCATGTTATTATTGTGTTGTATTTTTAAAGGTGAAAGGGTATGCGAATACAACTCTTAAAGCATTAAACAAACAAATAAGTAATGCAATATTTTCCTGAAGGCCATGAAAGTTAAACCATTGTAGATAGAAAACGCACAAAAAAGAAACCCATTTGATAAAAGCATATGTATTTCGGTATTAACAGAGCTACAAATATTTAGACAATCAAACAAAATGTAAAGCTCCCGTCTTATCTATTTACGTAAAGTATTAACCTGTAAGGACGTACTGACAGTCCATGTACATTTGCATTCGTGGTCTTTAATTTTAAAAGGCTTAATGTTGAAAGAAGAGATAACAAATTTCTTGTTTCTTCCAATTTTGTGTAAAATTTCAAAAAAGTGAATAAACAAAAAAAAAAGACCGTTCACTCAATTCAGGTCCGTAATGTTAGTGTTCTGAACGTGTTAGACTTAGATTTCCTATGTGCAAATTTCAGTAAGCAGGCCATTATAAAGGCGTCTTCAAAACTAACCAACAAATGTTCAAAGATTTTTCCATGCTAAGTAAGTCTAACTTTACTTCCGTTGTGTTTCTATTAACATATAAATAAGAATTGCGGTATAAAATGATACAAAAAATGAAATCATCTCAAAGATAAAGTGTGCCGTAAATTGTAACATTATATATGCACAGCGAAATGATAACACGAAAGGCATGAATAAATTATTTAAAAAAAATGTCATTTGTTATATTCAAAATCTCAAGAAAAACTCATACATATTATTATAAACACAAAGTCAACCTTACCGATTACATTCAGCGCCAGCCACACGACCAACAGTGTGGATACGGTTGTCATAGCCATGGAGATAATCAGTCCGATTTAGAAATGTTATTATGACAAGTAAATTGTTCCAGAAACAAAGTGTCTATGTTGACTGCCCTGATTGTTTCTCGAGGACATGCATCACTGAGCGGCACCCGTCTCGGCATTCAAGCAGACAATACACTATATATTCTAGATCAACTGACTTGACTGCTAGTTGCAGGGCTTTGTCTTCATTCGTAGTAGAGTATGCCGATTGCCTACTCGATATTTATTGACATTTGCCTTTTCCACTTAGGGTCATTCCAGTAGCATAGTTGCTGCCAAAACCTGGATTCTTCACCAAATCGGCATTAGTCGGACATTTGCGGCCTTCAGCTCGGCCACTGCTTATAGTAGGTGGAGCCGATTTTACACGAATCGACATTTTCCTGTATCGGCATTGAAACATTGAAAGATATTTAAAAAAATAACATTTAGCACTAGCTAAATTTGTGAGCAAATTTTATCAAATTTCAATATTGATTTCAAAACATTGTAAATACTGACTAAGGTGTTATTTATTTAACTAATGTTTCATGACACTTAGTCTACGGAAGCTTGTGTTGACTTGCCATATTTATTTAAACGGTTTGTATTTACTGAACAAGAAGTGCACTAAATGAAGAGAATAAAAATGTTATGCTTATTATTTTATATTTAATTTATACATTTAAAAAAAATATTATTGGAAAAAGACAATTATCATTATATAGATATGAGACATATTTGTTATAACAAGATGTTAGAAATCATTATTATTTATAATAGAATATTGACCCTTTATACATTATCATCAAGGTCGGTATTGGATGCAACAATATTAACCATTTATTCATTAACATCAATGTCGGTATTGGATGCAACTATATTAACCCTTTATACATTATCATCAAGGTCGGTATTGGATGAAACAATATTAACCCTTTATACATTATCATCAAGGTCGGTATTGGATGCAACAATATTAACCATTTATACATTAACATCAATGTCGGTATTGGATGCAACAATATTAACCCTTTATACATTATCATCAAGGTCGGTATTGGATGCAACAATATTAACCCTTTATACATTATCATCAAGGTCGGTATTGGATGCAACAATATTAACCATTTATACATTAACATCAATGTCGGTATTGGATGCAACAATATTAACCCTTTATACATTATCATCAAGGTCGGTATTGGATGCAACAATATTAACCATTTATACATTAACATCAATGTCGGTATTGGATGCAACAATATTAACCCTTTATACATTATCATCAAGGTCGGTATTGGATGCAACAATATTAACCCTTTATACATTATCATCAAGGTCGGTATTGGATGCAACAATATTAACCCTTTATACATTAACATCAATGTCGGTATTGGATGAAACAATATTAACCCTTTATACATTAACATCAATGTCGGTATTGGATGAAACAATATTGACCCTTTATAAATTATCATCAAGGTCGGTATTGGATGCAACAATATTGACCCTTTATACATTGTCATCAAGGTCGGTATTGGACGCAACAATATTAGCCCTTTATACATTATCATCAAGGTCGGTACTGAATGCAACAATATTGACCTTTTATATATTATCGTCAAGGTCGGTATTGGATGCAACATTATTGGCATTTATACATTATCATCAAGGTCGGTATTGGATGAAACAATATTAACCCTTTATATATTATCATCAAGGTCTATTTTGGATGCAACACTTTTAACCCTTTATAAATTATCATCAAGGTCGGAATATGATGCAACAATATTGACCCTTTTTACATTATCATCAAGGTCGGTATTGGATGCAACAATATTGACCTTTTATACATTATCATCAAGGTCGATATTGGATGCAACACTATTAACCCTTTACACATTATCATCAAGGTCGGTATTGGATGCAACAATATTGACACTTTATACATTCACATCAAGGTCGGTATTGGATGAAACAATATTAACCCTTTATACATTATCATCAAGATCATTATCGGTTGCAACAATATTGAGCTTTTATACATTATCATCAAGATCATTATTGGATGCAACAATATTGACCTTTTATATATTATCGTCAAGGTCGGTATTGGATGCAACATTATTGACATTTATACATTATCATCAAGGTCGGTATTGGATGCAACAATACTGACCCTTTATTCATTATCATCAAGGTCGGTATTGGATGGAACAATATTGACCCTTTGTACATTATCATCAAGGTCTATATTGGATGCAGCAATATTGACCCTTTATACATTATAATCAAGGTCGATATTGGATGCAACAATATTGACCCTTTATACATTAAAATCAAGGTCGATATTGGATGCAACAATATTGACCTTTTATACATTACGATCACGGTCGATATTAGATGCAACAATATTGACTTTTTATACATTATCCTCAATGTCAGTATTGGATGCAACAATATTAACCCTTAATACATTATCATCAAGGTCGGTTTTGGATGCAACAATATTAACCCTTTATACATTATCATCAAGGTCGGTATTGGATGCAATAATATTAACCCTTTATACAATATCATCAAGGTTTATATTAGATGCAACACTATTAACCCTTTATACATTATCATTAAGGTCGGTATTGGATGCAACAATATTCACCCTTCATACATTGTCATCAAGAGCATTATTGGATGCAACAATATTGACCCTGTATACATTATCATTATGGTCGATATTGGATGCAACACTATTAACCCTTTACACATTATCATCAAGGTCGGTATTGGGTGCAATAATAATGACCCTTTATACATTATCGTCAAGGTCGATATTGGATGCAACAATATTGACCCCTTTTTACATTATCATCAAGGTCGGTATTGGATGCAACAATATTGACCCTTTATCCATTATCATCAAGGACGGTATTGGATGCAACAATATTGACCCTTTATAAATTATCATCAAGGTCGGTATTGGATGTAACAATATTTGACCCTTTATACATTATCATCAAGATCATTATTAGATACAACAATATTGACCCTTTATCCATTATCATCAAGGAAGGTATTGGATGCAACACTATTAACCCTTTACACATTATCATCAAAGCCGGTATTGGGTGCAACAATATTGACCCTTATTACATTATCATCAAGATCGGTATTGGATGCAACAATATTGACCCTTTATACATAATCATCAAGGTCGATATTGGATGAAACAATATTGACCCTGTATACATTATCATTAAGGTCGGTATTGGATGCAACACTATTACCCCTAATACATTATCATCAAGGTCGATATTGGATTAAACAATATTGACCCTGTATACATTATCATTAAGGTCGGTATTGGATGCAACACTATTAACCCTTTATACATTATCATCAAGGTCGGAATTGGATGCAGCAATATTGACCCTTAATACATTATCATCAAGGTCGGTATTGGATGCAACAATATTGACCCTTTATACATTATCATCAAGGTCGGAATTGGATGCAACAATATTGATCCTTTATACATTATCATCAAGGTCTATTTTGAATGCAACAATTTTAACCCTTTATAAATTATCATCAAGGTCTGTTTTGGATGCAACAATATTGACCCTTTATATATTATCATCAAGGTCGGTATTGGATGCAACAATATTGACCCTTTATACATTATCATCAAGATCGGTATTGGATGCAACAATATTGACCCTGTATACATTATCATCAAGGTCGGTATTGGATGCAACAATATTGACCTTTTATACGTTAACATCAAGATCATTATTGGATGCAACAATATTGACCTTTTATAAATTATCATCAAGGTCGGTATTGGATGCAACAATATTGTCCCTTTATACATTAACATAAATGTCGGTATTGGATGCAACAATATTGTCTCTTTATACATTATCATCAAGGTCGATATTGGATGCAACAATATTGACCCTTTATACATTATCATTAAGGTCGGTATTGGATGCAACAATATTGACCCTTTATACATTATCATCAAGGTCGGTATTGGGTGCAACAATATTGTCCCTTTATACATTATCATCAAGGTCGGTATTGGGTGCAACAATATTGACCCTTTATACATTAACATCAAGGTCGGTATTGGATGCAACGATAATGACCCTTTATACATTATCATAAAGGTCGGTATTGGATGCAACAACATTGACCCTTTATACAGTACCATCAAGATCGGTATCGGGTGGAACAATAATGACCCTTTATACATTTTCATCAAGGTCGGTTTTGGATGCAACAATATTGACCCTTTATACATTATCATCAAGGTCGGTATTGGATGCAACAATATTGACCCTTTATACATTATCATCAAGGTCGGTATTGGATGCAACAATATTGACCCTTTATACGTTATAATCAAGGTCGATATTAGATGCAAAAATATTGACCCTTTATACATTAACATCAAGGTCGGTATTGGATGCAACAATATTAACCCTTTATACATTATCATCAACGTCGGTATTGGATGCAACAGTATTAACCTTTTATACATTATCGTCAAGGTCGGTATTGGATGCAACAATATTGACCTTTTATACCTTATAATCAAGGTCGATATTAGATGCAAAAATATTGACCCTTTATACATTATCATCAAGGTCGGTATTGGATGCAACAATATTGACCCTTTATACATTATCACCAAGGTCGGTATTGGATGCAACAATATTGACCCTTTATACATTATCCTCAAGGTCGGTATTGGATGCAACAGTATTGACCCTTTATACATTATCATCAAGGTCGGTTATTGGATGCAACAATATTAACCCTTTATACATTATCATCAAGGTCGGTATTGGATGAAACAATATTAACCCCTTATACATTATCGTCAAGGTCGGTATTGGATGCAACAGTATTGACCCTTTATACATTATCATCAAGGTCGGTATTGGGTGCAACAATATTGGCCCTTTATACATTATCATCAAGGTCCGTATGGGATGCAACAATATTGACCCTTTATACATTATTATCAAGGTCGGTATTGGATGCAACAATATTAACCCTTTATACATTATCATCAAGGTCGATATTGGATGCAACAATATTGACCCTTTATACATTATCATCAAGGTCGATATTGGATGAAACAATATTAACCCTTTATACATTATCATCAAGGTTGATATTGAACAATTTTAACAATTATATGAAAGAGATGGAGAGACAATAGCATGAATAGCACATGTCAACTTCGTCTTAATTATCTCTCTTGTTACTTAGCATATTAGTAAAGCCTGGAAACAGTAACTCGAGATCTAGATGGATATTGTTATTTAGCACTGGCAGTAAAGTTCGGTTACTCTTAATTTGTATATTTCACTATAACATTTATGATGGTACCAATTATTGGGCGTTACTTACTTCCGACATGGAATTTTTGTGTTTAGTTATATTGCCGACATGGATTTTTAGGTTATATGCATTGTCGATATGAATTTATTGGGCATAAGATATTTCCGACGCGGATGTTTTAGCCCGAACGTTGCCGTCTTGACGTCAGTAGAGATTGGGGCTAATTAGGTTGTAAAACCTAACAGACCTGGAGTAATTAGACCGAATTACTTTTATACATGAAGATATTTCTCCGCATACTTTCCAGCATAAAGTAGTTATGCGGTACAAGTTTCCGAGATGTTTTTATAAGGCCGTATAATATTTACCGACATGGAGTTATTAGGCCGTAAAAATTACAGACATTAATGAAGCAGTACTTCTTACCGTCGTAGAAGTTAATATTATGAAATTATTAGGCTGTAGACGACACGAGCTAGAAGTAAATAGGCCGTATAACTAAGAGACAACGAATTATTATACCGTATGCATTGAGTTATTTCTCCGAACACCTTACAAAATTGATGTTATTAAACCGCATAAGTCACCAATATGGAGTTATACGGTCGTTTTATATCCTGACATTGAATATATATGCCGTATGGGTTACCTAAGTGAACCTATAAGGCCGTAGTATTTACCGACATAGAGTTATCAGGCCGTAAAACTTACAGAAGTTAAGTAATTAAGCCGTATAAGTTACCGTCATAAAATTATTAGATCGAATAAATTGCCGACAATGAGCTATTATACATGATTATTATCCGAAATGGAGTTATCATATGTATACATAATTTCTAGTCATGTTTAAGGCTTTGTATTTATCACACAGTTAACAGTATTTGATAAGGCAACGCTCATACACTTCTCAATTTTTGTTGTTGTTATTTTTGTGTGGTTTGTTTTGTTCTGATATGTCATGCAGTCTGTTTATTTACACAAATTTACAATGAACAATATATAAATCACTATACGCGTATCTGGCTTATATTACATATGTGCTTAACATAACATTGGTAAATTTTCATTGTAATTGTATAGATAATGAAAGTGCAGGAAATGCACGTCTATCGTAATAAACTGTTATTATTCTTGCATTTTAATGAAATGTCCCAAAACAAGCGTGTTAACTTTTTTAATGTTTAAGTTAGTAGAATAATGTTTAATTCGAAGATGTTTGCACATTAATCGTTTTCCTTCTTCTACTACTTAAAAAGTAAGTCTTGTAAACAGCATATCCTATGAGGCTTAATACTGTATTTATCATCTTATACATAGGTATATCTATCTTATAACCTACTTCTAAAATGTGTATAACTGCATGTCCGTGAAGTTAGCAGCCTCGCAGCCTGAAGTTGGCAGCATGCAGCCCAGCAGCCTGACGTTGGCAGCCTAGAAGCCTAGCAGTCTGGCAGCCTAGCAGCCTAATCTTACCGATTGATGTAAGAAATTTCGAAACGGCCCGAAATGCATTATAATCATTTTTTAAGGACACTACAAGTTTATTTGCTATGAAATCAAGCTAATTTGCATCCTAATTTTTAAGATTACTGTGGAATTTAAAGAAATTAAGAAACAGAATGAAATGCATTATAATCCCTTTCTTACGACAATACAAGCTTATAAGATATGAAATGAACCTTAAAACCTTGAAATTCACATTATTTATTAGGTTGCTGAAATGTGAAGCTAGCAGCCTAGCAGCTTGGCAGCCTGGCAGCCTGGCAGCCTAAACTTACCGATTAATGTAAGGAATTTCGAAACGGCCCTAAATGCATTATAATTACTTGTTAAGGACACTACAAGCTCATTTGATAATAAATTAATCTAATTTATTCCTTAATTTCTAAGCTGGTTTAATTTTTAATAAATTCTGAAACGGCCTAAAATGCACTATAATCACTTTCTTATGACAATACAAGCTTATATGTAATAAACTTTAAAACCTTAAATAATAAAATAATCTCTGGGGCTGCTGGAATGTGAAGCTAGCAGCCAAGTAGCCTGGCAGCCTAGCAGCCTAAACTTTCCGGCTGATGTAAAAAAAAATTGGAAACGGCCCGAAATGCATTATAATACATGTACTTTCTTACGACAATACAAGCTTACATAACTGCATAGAGACACATACATGTACATCGTAAAATATTTAATCAGAAACTTTGTCTCAAATGTGTTTAATTTCTAAATTAATCGCAAAAACGGGCAATAAGGCTCGCTGACAATCAAAATGAAGACATTGTTTACTAAATTCATTGAAGTTCTTTTCTCCTTTGTTATAAATACAGCGATTGGATATTTACAAGGCCAATCCAACTAACCTGAAGACCCCAGCGCAAAATTATGACGTAAGCAATTTGATGATAACCATTCAAGCGTCTGATGCAATGAAACTATAGTAGTGTAAAAAAAATAACAAATAAAACTATGCGGAAGTTTTCAAGTTAGCATCTTTTTAGGTTGCATTGTGCTAGTGATGCTTATTGACAAAGATGTCTTTATAGAACAAAATACACTTTTCCAGGTTTTAAAGTGTCATCCAAGAATGAAAAAGACTATCACTGTTTACAATTCTGTCTACATGTAGCTATCGATTTTCAGAGTCGCTCAGGCCCCAGAGATATTGTATGGTCCAAGTTTTACTTTAAAAAAATTACCAGTTAAAAAAGACATTGAACGTCAGCTTGTCGGTGATGGCAGTCATCATCTGGCACCTACAAAGCTACCGATAATCTCTCCGCTGATTTGTCGCTGATTTTCCAATGGGCAACCCGCGTCAAACAAAAAGCGTGTGAGCGCGCTTGCAACCACACACACACACATACACAAACGACAGAGTACTTCGATTAATTCAATTAGCAATAAACAAAGAGGAGCCTTCTTCGAAAACTAAACGTGGGTTGGCAGTGCCTAGGATGCAGTTTATATGTTCAGTTCCACTTACTGCAAACGATCCACATTCTTCAACACGAATGCATGCTAGCCCGCATTCTCTGGCGTCAACCTGCATCATAGCTATAACGTCATTTCCGTCCGCGTATGTCACGTCGGGCATTTGTTTGGTAAATTGGCGGCAGGTCTGGAGTCTCGAGGCAGATGTTTTTGAAAAACTAACAGCCAGTGCAGTAAATGCATTAGCACCAGTTTCGACAGAGGTGCAGTTGTACAGATCACTTTTTTTTAAAAAATCAGCTCTACATTCATGCATCTGGATGCAACCAAGACTGCCGTTTAGGATAGGTTTGTCAGCATTAAATGACTTTCCCACCCTTAATGTTCCCGGAAAAGACGTTACAACGTTGGAAAGATCACTTTTGCTTGGGGACGATGCACACTGTTTATTGTCGATGAAAACCCTAATCTCTGGATAGCTTGCGTCGCGGCTAAAATCGAAGTAGTGCCACGTGTTAATCTGAAGCTTAGTCTTCACTTGTTGTGTTCCGTATTCCTGCATGTCGATGACGAGGTCCCCATCCAACAGTTCTACCATGATGTCGTTCAACATGCCTTTTGACGTTGTGTTGCTTTTATAATGAAACAATGTTCCGTTTGCTGACCGGAGATAGAGATAAAATCCATAATTATAATCGCCGTTAAAGGTTTCGGACACGGGTACGGAAAGATCAGCAAAGCCTTCTGAACTGCCTATAAAAGACGCTGTCTGGTACCCGAGTACAGAGGGGCCGTCTTCAAAGGAAACTTCCTCGCCAAAGGACGTGGCTGTTTCGTTGGTAACCATGTCTTGCCCATTTGTGGAAGGTCCAAGAGGCCAAGCGTGCAAAAGGGCACACGCTGCTAGTACGTGCGCTGAGAAAACATAAGTAAAATGTGTATACACGCAAATATGTGATCCTATCAGAATAAAGAATGAAACTTTTCTTTAATGATGAGTATGTAAACATAGAAATTTGCACAGACTTGAACAAAAAATATCCTTTATCATCATTGGTGGTAATTTATGACTGCATTGTACAAGTACGTGTAAGTGTACAATAAACAGGCCAATCAAAAGTACCGACTATGTTTGAAATGACGTCATATGCCAAAAGAGAAGTGATGTATGGCTCACTTACACTACTGGAACTGAAACCTTATTTTTGCATAAATTTCAGCACAAACAATACCTTTGGAAATGAGGATCTTAATATCCAATAAAGTTGGGTTTTTTTTAAATATTAAGCAATTAATTAGTTTGTGTGGTAAGCCCTGGCGGTTTAATAGGATGGTTTATTAAACAGAATAAATTATCGACAAGAATAATAATATCAACATAGCATAATAAACTTACAATGATAACAATAACAACAATAATAATTACAAAATAATCGTGAAGATGGTTATGGTTAAAGACAGATTATGAAATAAAGTATGTTTATTTTAGAGAAGTTATAAACATATTGTATATGTAACTAATTTCTAATGACATTTTAAACAGTGACACTTACCTTGCTTATTTTGGGCTAAAACAACAACTGCAAATACCAAAACCTTCATTTTAAATTGCTTTGACGTAAATACAATATGTCTGGAAATATTGTATGATTTTGCCAAATTCCTTTCGTATGCAAAAAGTGTGTGCGTCTCCGCGGTACTGGTGCAGGCTTTTATATCCTTTTGCATAGCATAACTGATTATGTATCTCCATTGATAAACAATAACGTCTGTCATATTTCCACTATTAATAAAAAGAATCAAAGTAATCAATCTTAATTCAATCAAAAGGAGACACGTTAACATATACGTCAGTGTCATGAGGCGACTAATTTGTGAATATTTTTCCTCTTGTCAATATATTAATTGGATAAAAAATGTTTAATTCCAGTAATTGGAAATGACTAATTGGCATGTAATTTAATATATTCCTCTTTTTTTCTATAAGCAGTTATTAAGTTTTAAAAGCTTTTGCAAACTGTGTTGTTGTTGTTGTTGTTGTTGTTATATTATTAATTTAGGCTGCACGACTGTAAAAAGACTTTACATAACTTGAGTAGCCTGACGAAATATTTTTAAAAAGTAGGACGGTTTTCAATGAGTTTAGTTTTTTAGGGTTAAGTATTGTAATATAAAATATACATCGGACAATCAGCACAACCGATATGTTACATGTATATACCTGAACATGTGTGTATTTGATAAGTTTGAGTTAAATATTCCGTAATATTTGATATATTGATTACATACCCAACACATTCAAAAGACTGATTTTCCCATTTTTGCTCAAATTGATGATTGTAAAAGAAATTCAATATTTGAATCATGGGCAAAATGACTCGAGAGAAAGGGTAAATCCTTGTAGTAAATATTTCATGTGTAGTTGAAATTGAAGTACAAAAGTCTCATGTATGTCAAAGCAAAATAAATGTAACAATCTTGAAGGATGTATGCAATGACAACATAGATTACGTGCACGGGTAGATTTTAGGACAGCCAAAATTCACATGTAACAAAATGTCCCAGTGTTATTGAAACATAATTATATTAAAATTTAAAAAGGTAGATGACCAATGTATTATATGCCAGTCAAGTTTAAAAAAACTGTGACAATATTTGCATCGATAAGCTTAAGGTTACGACTTTTACTATTAGCATACAATAAATCCTTTGAGAACTATAGAAAGTTTTGCTTTAGTAAATTTTGAATAGACCGCCCACAACAAAAGATCACTAGATCACTACACCAGACATAGAGCCGGGTGTCGGGATCAGCCATTATTAACCGCAAAAAATGTCTCCACTATAAAATCTTCAAAGAACGGAAAGGTTTCTGGAAGCGACAATCTACATGTTGAAGTCTTCAAATTAGGTCCCCTTTATCTCGGCTGCTAGTTTACAACAGTTTGTTACCAAGTTCACCCAACCCTTATTTTGCATATAGTCACTGTTATCAATGGCAGTCGTAAGATGGTAAAATGTTTTGATGGGCATGTGTCGTACCTGTCATTAAAAACTGGCTTTAGACGCCTACATGGTCTCATGCCATGATAACTGATGAATGATGCGCTATTTTACCACCAGCTCTGTAAGGGGAATCACTCAACCTTCGGTAAAAGCAGCTTTTCGTGAAACTATCTATAATCAACACCCATCTGCGACTGAGTAAGTATGTATGCATATCCGACAATTGCACGGTATTAACTTTTAAATTCAATATACAGATTAGATCTGTAACTGATGCTTGACAAACGAAATGAAAATGCATTAATTAAAGTAAGTTAATTAAAGAAAAGTGATTAAATTAGTGATGTTAACTTTCTTTTTTTCAAAGACACTATATGTAAAGACGTTTATTGAGTCTGTAAAAAAACGTTATTATGCCTTTATTTACCTTTGGGTAGTGCAAAGTTGGGTGGTACTGAATACTTAAAATTATGATTAATACCGTTAGTAATCAGGACATACCTTTTTAGTTTTATGTGCAACATTCTACAGTTGTTGCTGTATAGTTTATATTTTACATACGCACAATTTGTAATCATATTTATCAATTATAATAATACAAGGTCTTCAACCTTACTACACTGTAAACCTTATTAAATTGAATTGATATGAAATGTTATATTCATGCACCATTATTTTTGTACATGTTTTAATATTACTGTATTAATTTTGTTTGATTACTGTGTAAGGTGGACACATTTCTGTTTGGTACATTATAATTCGTTCTTGTAATTTCTGTTTAAAAATTCATACAAGAGCTGCTGCTTTAGCAAAATACCTATCATATTAAGGCATTGCACAAACGTTTTTGCTAGTGAGAAACCTAAATGGACACTTTTTAAGCGGAAATGTAGTAAAATGTATATAACACTGAGCCATAAAAGGTGGTAATGATAGAATACAAATGTTAATTTCTACAGACTTGTCTTAGCTTGCAAAAAAAACAACAAAAAAAAAACAACAATTAAATATATTCGGCGAAAATGAATTATGAGTAGGGCTTAGAAAAGTCTCATAACTTATGTATTTATATTGTAATTAAATTAATGAGTGTATGTGTTTGTTGACACAAACATAACTGTAATTTGTTCTTGTGTAAAAATGCTATTTGCCTATTGTTTATTTAGTTTTCCCAATATATCCAGTCCGTGAGTGCTTGTGTGAGTGTGAGAGATGACAGAAGGGGCTGTGCAATTAAAACGGAAAGGTAATTGTCAACATGTCACCTATATAGATCTGACAGAAGTTCAATTTCCTAATGTATTTGCTCAAACTTTGCCACTGTCTGATTCAGACGTTATGTTGAATTGAAATATATTTTCGATAATTTGCGAACTAAACGTGTTCCGACTATCAATAATTGCAAGATCTTCTCCGCCGTTAATGCCGTGTGATTTACACAATCGTATATTATTTAATTTCTGTGAGTAAACAAGAAACATACAATAAAGTATTACTGTGAAGCATCAAAGGTCACCGTCGAGCTGCTGCTCGACATATGATAATATATGATATAAGATGATATATTTTGTCATATAAGAACCCATCTAATCACCAGCGAAACCTTGTTTAAAAGATTTAAATTGACGTCAAACTTAGTGCCTGGTGTTTGTAAGTGATACACAGAAATATACCATTTGCCAGTTATAAACCTGTTTTACTTCGTTTACACAACTAAATACGTTATTGAACTAGCGCCTATCAAATCACCAACACCAATCTAAACAGAATACATGCTGTTAGTTACTCATCGGCTGAAAAAGAGGAAATCAAATTCTAATAAGCTTCTAAACATAAATGATAAACGACAAAAATTAAAAATAAAGACCAAAAAACTATAAACAAACAACAAAACGCGACGTTAAAGAACTAAGATTAAATCCGCACTTTATGTTTGGTTTTCATAAAGGTATAAATAAGTATACATAGGTGTTCATAATATAGGAGCATGTTTATATTTTGACACTTTAAAATAAAAGTAGAAGTAGATACAGAGTTTTAGCGTGTGTACGCGTGTGTGCTTAAATGTAGTTAAGAAACGTAGTTTCCGCATGAAAATTGATTTGATTCATGTGCAATTTAACAGCAAAAATTCTTTAAAACTTCTTTTTATGTCGTAGATTATATTCTGTGTAACATCAGTTGTATTTTGTAACACATGTTGAACAATACTAAGCAGTTCCATTTAAGAAGTACCAAGGAGGGCAAATGCAACCAAATGATAGACGTTTATATAATATTTTGCGAGTTTTAATGTTTGTGTTGTTGTTGTTGCTGTTTTGGGGGACGTGGGGTGTAATAACAAGCTGTGTTGTAAATACAATGTGTGTGCGTGCGTGTGCGCGTGCGTCTGTGCGTGCGTCTGTGCGTTCTTGTGTTCTTGCGTGTTCTGGTGATAACAATTTTACTCTTTTTCTGCATTGTAATAAAATTTATTATTCGTGGAATTATCAAAAAGTAATGAACAGAAATGTCCTACACTATGCCTGCTGTTGCATCTATGTGTATCAGAAACTATAGTGGAGTTTTCTTTAAAGTCAGGTGTGCATTTATTATTAAATAGATCATTATCTAGATCGAAGATACTTAGCAGATATCTGAAATTCTATAGAATGTTAATAAATTTAAGCATAATATATTTCGAATGCCTTATAGAATATAACAAACAAGATACAATAGAAATGATAAAGTGATTGAGGATTGAAACGAAAGCTAAAGATTATCGTGTTTCTCTTCTAACACTGAGTGTTTGCTACGACAATAGACTAACGTCAAATATTAGTAATTGCTTAAAAACTTCTCTAAAAATAAAGCAAACTAATTTTAATTTAGGTGCATATTTAACCTTATTTTTTACGGATAATAATTAAGATGAACCAATTTTCTCCGTTTTATCCGTTTTCCCTAGAAGATGACTTATTATCAAATTACCATTTTGTTACATCTTTCAAGTTCTTTCTTTAAATAACATTGCTTACAAAATTGTAATCTTTATGAGAAATTGGAATAGCACTGTCGTAAATATAACAATAGTAATTTGCAGTTATTTCTTATACAGGTACATGTGTCCTTGACATAACAAAGTAAAATGATGGGACGTTAAATATTTGCCTGATGGACACGACAATGAATATTTATATTTTCTGACATTAGGGGTGTAACTTTACACCGTACGACGGTATACTGCGGTTCTATATTCACGGTTCGGTTCACGGTTCACTTCTTAAGAATTACGGTGCGAACCGTGCGATACAGTCAGTTAAAAATCCTACATTGTGCTCTAGAGTTCATGTCTAATCGTTAATCAGTTGGTAGTGGACTATTATTTTACACCGGGGAAACGAGAAAGTGGATCAAGATATAGCACTTTAATGACAACGTTTGCTTATGATTTACAATTGGCCGCACATGATATGACATCAAATATATTATGTCGAAGATTTTGACACAATTTGGGTTCCAAACAAAAAAAAGGCCGGGATTCTATCTAACATTCCAGATGTATTAAATATATATATGTCGCATACGGTATTTTAGGTTTGATAGATATATCGGATCGAATGTTTATGTATCAGACAAAAAATATCGGCCCTGAAAAAAAGCATACAAATAAAAAAGACACTGCCTAGCTTTTCCTGAAAATGTTTCTAGAATACCCGAAAAACAACACGAAATATGCTGGTAGGGATAGACCGATTTGATATATTCTACTTTCATTTTCCGATAGCAGGAAGTTGATACATTTGGTAACATTCGTCTATACTGTTGACCGAGATGTAAGCATTCTTGTTTTCAGGAGTAGCTGATCGTTCAGAACAGTATTTTGTCATTTTTAATTCTATTTTATATCATAAGAAACTATATAGTATATCTAACAGGGGCGTGCCTGGTCTACTTTTGAGTATACGCACTATTTCTAGGGAGTCTGGGGGCGTGCCCCAACCCCATCCGGATTTTTTCCATAGAACGCCATAAATGCATTCGGGGGTGGGGGTTGGGGGGAGTGGCGGGTACTATCACTGTCTAAAACAAAGAATTGTCTTAGAAGCAGGAAGAGACAGAAATACGTCAAGTTGGATCGTTGAAGATTGTGTAGAATTAGAAAAATGTTTAAATTACATGGATTTAAATAATAAAGACAAACTGGAAGTGCCTAACCCTGGTTAGGCGACGATTCAAATTCGCTTTTAGGCGTTTTTATTTTTTCAATTTTCGGAAGCAACTGTACGCACGTGCGTAAGTGCGTAAGCCCAGGCACGCCCTTGTCTAAAGCTCGCCAAGATATTCGCTTCTCGCTCACCAGATAAACTTTCTCATTCTCGGCACCAACAATGTATTCTCTATATCTGAGGTCGGTAAAGCGCACTGGGTAAAGCTAATTAGTATTCAAAATGGCGGCTGTCGAAAACTTGTAATCTGTTTAAGAAATCACTGATGGAGTCGGACAATCTATATGGCAAAGAGAAACCCATTGTAGATTTTGGCATGATTGATAACATCTTTGGCTCTTAAGACTTCGGCTAATCAACTGCATTGCCGACATTATGAAATTGTGAAGCGATGACGAGAAAACGTAAAAATTAGCGTTTGGTCATATAGTTTGTTTTAATTTTTCCGAAATAATATTAAAATATTTTTTTCATATATATATATATATATATATATATATATATATATATATATATATATATATATATATATATATATATATATATATATATATATCTAAGAAGTTGTTTCAGAACAAATTATCTTTCGGTATTGTTTTGACGTTTTTGCCCCGCAAATTAGCACACCTAACTGTCCCGATCTCCGAATCAAAATAGAGTCCTAGTTATCATCCACCTGATAGTCAGAGCAATATAAGTGCCTCATCGAATACATATTCAGCATATATGGTAGTGAAATTGGTAGCAGAGGCTCTAACTTATGAGCGTTTTAATTTATGCATAGATTGACAGCACCAAATTTACTCGACTACGTGTACATAAAATTGTTGCACTTTTGGTTTTTGTTGATACAAAGATAGGCAGGGGGTATTATGACATTAATTTTTTTTTTAAGAAAAGACGTAATTTAATGCATTACCCTTTGCTTATCATATGATATAAAATAATAAAACCAAGACCTTCTGGAAAATTTCCTAGGTGATGATGAAAATGAAAGCATGAGATATATGAAATCAGGACCACAATTGATTGCATTAATACATATCGCCTTTTTTGAAAAGCAGAATAAAGCTCTGGCCACATCAGTATTACATGAATATGTTTAGTTACCAGGGAACCCGCTGAAAAGTATTTAATCAGATATTAAACTATAGATACCATTATTTTCAATGTTAAAGGAAACGGCCTCCTTTGTATAAACTTGACCAATACTTAACACCATGTTATAATAGAAGGACTGTATATATTATACTACTTGCAATAGTTGATTGTAATGTGTAAACTCAAGAAACAACACTAAAAATCACTTACATGTATATTCTAATATATGACCAATCAAATATCGATCATTTTTGTATTGATACACATATCATATCGAGGATTCTGACCGATACGGAACCCTAGTAAAAAAAATCTTTTCGTTGTTTTTTTTCTACTGATATTTCATACAAAGCACAAACTAATTACTCTCTGACTTTGTTGACGCATCATATTGTTTCTAAACTTTACCTTGTGTTTCTTTGATAGTGTACCAAACTGTTGTATTTTTTTATCTGTGATGGACATTCAGAATTTTCAATAGAGATGAGAAAAAATATATTTGAAGAAATATTATTTAACATTTTATTTTTAGGTTCATTCTACTAAATCATTCAATATGTGGATAACCTTTTATGTCATACATTCTGATTATTGACATATAGACTAACAAGTTCTTAGTTTCAGTAAAAAGCTATGCTAAAATAGTGTTTAATATAAGTCATGGCGTAATAGTACCTATATGATAAGCAAAAAAGTATCATCAGTGCCAATATATTTTGTATCACGATACACGTGTATCGTATCGTGTGGCATATATCGTGATATGTATCGTATCATGGGGGTATTATATCGATACACCTCTATCTGACAGTATTATCAACAGGTACAACCTGCCTTCTGTCAGTTTGATATGATTAAAACTACTCCCAAAACTCCACATCCAAAGCAATTGGTCAGCAACACAACATAGCATGATTGTCTGATTGTATCGAAAGCTTTTTGTTGGCCCAGTATTATTACCCATTAATGACTTTTGAAGCTCTGACTCTTTATGAAATCAGATCAATAATGCGGGAGCATGTGGGACATTATCCTCTAAATTGCTCTAAGGAGAGGGAAGTAAGAAGGCATGACAAATTCATTTGTCTATGCCATTTTGAAGAATAGACTCTAAGCCAGCAGTGTTAACAGTGTAAATATGTTAGTTTCAAAGTTTAAAAATAAACAGTTTCTGATGAGTTAACTTTCTAAAAACAGGGATTTTTATAGCAAACCTGTACTTTTTATAAAAAGGGGGTGGGGCACAAATTCTTGTTCCAGAATTAGGGTCATATTGAACATGTAAGTAGATCAATAAAATGGCAGTCTAACTTGGTTTTCTTGTTGTTATTAGGTGCGTGGTGTGTTCAAAGGACACTAAGTCATTTTAGAGATAAGTAAAGAAATTTGTACATTCTCCACATTTGTTTGTTATATTTTTCCTTTCTTAAATCTTAGGGTCATCGAATCAGATAGGACATTGCACGATAAACAAATTCGCAATTCGAATTGTTTCCAATGACTAGGGGAAATAACCTAGTAAATACTTATTACATTGCCCTGCAGTGCTTTGATAAGTGGTGGCTGGTACCTGCTTCAGACATCGCTTGAGGAACCATTCTCGAAAAAGCGGAAGTTGATAATTGCAGATCAAAGCAAAACAAAAAGGTATTTTGACATAATTGTGTTGAGATTATAAGATCTAGTTTAGTTAGACATAGTTCAGATTAAGGTCTGTGATGGGCGATATACATATACGAACCATTACTGTGGGTAATTCTTATATTTTAAAGCAATAATCGTACACAAGCCTTGACAAGGTGAATATGTAACAGGAAAGGAAAAAAGTGAGCATACACTGGTAATGGTATTCGAACCAATGACGTCCCCAAATATAGTTGTAGACTGGATTAGTAGTGATACTCAGATACCGTTTATTTCCAAGTTTACAAATGGATACATTCTAATTGGGGGAAAAACAAACAAAACAGTGCCAAGTGACTGTTGTTGTATATTAGAGTTGTAATGATACTCTACCCTCATGATACGATACGTATTGTAGTGCATAAAGGCACTTCCAACAGCCTTGCTGTTGGGTTAACCCTTTAGCGACGTGGTTGAGTGCCTGGACTACTGATCTGGCAGGACCGGGTTCGAATCCCCGTTAGGGCCAGGATTATTGTCTCCTCTAAGATTTACTTAAATGGTTAAACGGAAGCCTGGTGTGGTTGTCCTGATGGTATCCAGTCGTTTCCCCCACAAGCAAGTTCCTCACCTGGATGTTTCCCCCACACTGCAGTTTCCTCCAGGATGTTTCCTCCCCTATATATATATATATACTTTATAAATAGTAGTTGTGAAAGATTGGAAAGGTTTATATTTTTACTTAAATACATACATAATTTTGAGGTACCATTGGTTTGTTGCATTTACAATTTACAGTTTAATTAATGATATAGAAATATAGAAATAATATTCACATTTCAATCATCTGATTATTAAAAGAACCAAGATTACCATAAATTAATTTTACAAATAACATAACATTTATATAGTTTTCAATTCTGTATGAAAATTAAATAGTAAATTATTTTATTGATTTTGTTAATTATGTTTTTGATATATATATATATATATATATCACTAGATTTACCAAGCATTTACTGGAGTGAAATGTGTGAATTGTTTGAGATAGGTACTCTACAAAACTGTACAAAGACTATTAACAGGATATGGCAGGTGTGAAACATGTAGTGTTATGTGTATTTGACACATTTTAAACAGCTTAGTAGCAACTATGTTTCTTTACAAATGACAAGATTTATATCAATGAAGAAATAACAAAATCTGATTAAAAGTAATTTTATGTCATATCTGCATTAATATATTACCACAAATAATGTGTTATATACCTTTCAGTTGCGATTATTTCAAATTTTTTCTATGTGCTTACAAACTTAAAGAAATATTACATTAATAAATAACATCATCATCATCACAAATCATGTTTCAATGTTTTCCACTGGCACAGTTTATTCAAATCACACAATCTTAACATAATAATAGCTTACAAAATATATTATACCTCATCATCATTACAAATAAAATTTTATTGTTTTTCACTTGGCATGCACAGTTTACCAAAACCACACAATCTTAACATAATAATTTATAACACCTCATCAGTGCATACATAATTATCTCAAAACTTTGAACTTTAATGATCAAAGAAAAGCACATGCCAATTAAATGGATTTAAAATAATGATTCAGAGTTGATTGAATAATTTTTTCCAACACCTTTAACACATTATTGGCAATATAAATTAACACAAACTTTAAAAAAATAGTTTTCACACAATTTATGCTAAATGACTAATTGTTTAATATTTTATATCATCAATGCATACATAATCATCTCTAGTTATATATGTATCCACAATTAACAGTTACAACAAAAACTTTAAGTAAACTGTAAAAAATTAATTTAAAACCTAATACCTGATATCCAATAGATACATATTGTTTTGAACTACCTAACCCCAACTTTCTTTTTATATTTTAAGTAAAAGTATGGTTTTAACATGTTTATGTAAAGTATCATTAGTATCAATGATACTAAATGTTTCATAAAGAACAATATCATCATTATATAGTATATCTTCACATTATATATATATATAGGGGAGGAAACATCCTGGAGGAAACATCCAGGAGGAAATGTCAGTGTGGGAGAAACGACTGGAAACTGTCCTGATGTGGGCTTGGGCCCAGAAAAAAGTAAAGGGGGAGGAGTGTAGTGCATAAAGGCACTTCCAACAGCCTTGCTGTTGGGTTAACCCTTTAGCGACATGGTTGAGTGCCTGGACTACTGATCTGGCTGACCGGGTTCGAATCCCCGTTAGGGCCTAGATTATTGTCTCCTCTAAGATTTACTTTAGTATCGTATCGCGAAACATAATATTTTGGTACTGATAAAACTTTTTTGCTTATCACATAGGTACACTATTACACCATGACATATATATGTAACAATATGTTAGCATAGCTACTTACTTAAACTAAGAACTTGTCAGTCTATAATCAGAATGAATGGCATAAAAGGTTATCCACATTAAATGATTTAACTATTAGATTTTAGAATAACCTAAAACATTAAAATGTTAGGTCTTAAAAAATAAAAAGTAATAAAATATTTCTTAAGATATGTTTTTCATCTTTTTTGTAAATTCTGAATGTCCATCACAAATAAAAAAAAAGTGAAATCTTGACGATGATACTGAATTTTATTCTATAATCAATATATAATATACAGTATACAAAGTGTAAATATGAATGAACACTACATATAAATAACAAATAATAGGATGCACATGTCATTGGCTGACAAGGTGTGGAATGTAGCTTATTTATAAATTTGATGTGCATTTTGTGTTGCATTTTATTCTGTAAACAATTGATGATTTTGTATTGCTACATAATTTTACTGTGTAAATTTGCCTATCATGGAAATACATAGAAATTCTTCCAATATGATAAAACAATAAAAGAAAAAATGCTTGGTTTTTATGGGATTCAAACCCAGGACCTTTTGCATGACAATTTATAACTGTTCTGATTGCACAAAGGAGACTTTGTAGCAGTATGTTTTATATAGCTTTATTGTACATTGCATGACACCTAAAAGACATTTAGCTTTCATTAAGCAGAAACAACAAAGCCAGTGGTACGATTTTTGAAGTGTTTTAACCAGCTCTTTTTTCTAATTCATTAGATCACATGAGCTCTGGGTGATCTATTGTGAAAATCATTGCCCACCATCTGGTGTTCAGCATCACATGTCACTCTACATTCTTTAAACAACAACTATTCAGAAACTGCTAAAAAGTAATTCAAAGAATTTTGATTCATCAAAAAATATGGCTGCCACGATTGTGGCCATTTTCCATATGGCAGTATAGAAAAACTAAGAACATCTTTTTGTCAGAAACTACAAGAGATAGAGCCTTGATATTCGGTATACTTGCTCCAAGATTGGCCATGTATCAAGATTGTTTAAACAATTTTCATCCTTAAAAAAATCATGGCCACAAAAAGCATGGTCTTTTTCTTTGTATGTCCAGTCCATATAGGCTTTAAAAATTTCTTGTCAGAAACTACAAGAGCTAGAGCCTTGATATTTGGTGTACATATTCCTTAAGTGATTTATAAAAAAAACTTGGCCGCTAGTCGTGTCACCATTTTCTATATATGGCTATATAAGAAAACTTTGAAAATCTTCCCATCAGAAACTGCAAATGCTGGAGCTATGATATTAGATATGCAGTTGCATATTCCTTGAGTAGCCCTTTTTCAAGATAATTTAACAAATTTTTATCTGTCAAAAAACATGATCACCAGGGATGTACCCGATTTCCATATATGGCATGTGTAGTGAAAAAAATATGATTAAGAAATTGATTGTCCAAATATTGCTTATGTACATGTATTACAATAACTATGGTTTTATTAACTTTGCTTATATACTTTGCTTATTTTAAGATTAAATCAAATTCTGCAAAAAGCCTTCTCATGTGATGAACTGATGAATGCATCATTTGTTAGTATTGTACTTGTTAGTATTATCAGGGGTCAAAAAAAATTAATAATTAGTACTCGTCCTGCAGGATGAGTGACCAATAAATGTTACTTGTCCTGCAGTGATATTACTCGTCCTTAAATTTATTTGGTATAAATATTAAGAGTAATATTATAAAATAAGATGAGGCGAAATTGTTTATTTTATAAAATATCCTAACATAAACAGTAAACATCATCATGTAAAGTACACTTTACCATTACTCAGACTCTGAATCTCCACTGCTTTAGTACTTGTAGCGATATTGAAAATGGATGAAACAATGAGGAATTAGGTGCTTCAGACTGGTTTATGTGACTTTTAATAGCAAACATGAACCCAATCATTTTTATAGGCAGAAAACCAGTCTTTAGTGTGCAACGTTATTCACCAGTGCCTTGACATGGTTATATTTTTGGTAATTTTGGTTGGTGGGCGGTATCAAAGAGAAACAGAATAAAATTTAATTAATTTGACAAACATTTGATCTTAATGATTGACCATATGACTAGAGCCATGCTTTTATATTTTTATCATTGATTTAATTTATTTTTAATTGATAGAAAT